>BQNB010040611.1:6891-47289 GCA_026074375.1 Tanacetum coccineum
AATGGAATGGGCTGCCACTATTGCTTCTAGCTTAGAAGCAGAGCAGGACAGTGGTAACATAAATAGGACCCAATCCATGGCAACACTTAATAAGTCATTTCCTCAGGGAGCTGATTCAGGTAGTGGTCCCAGGTGCCAAGATACCATATTGGGGGGTGCAGAAGCTCAAACTAAGTTTGAGGCTGCATCTAAACAATCCAATGATCCACCTCTCTTAAGAGTTAACACACTTAGAAGTGGGGAGGACATCATGAAACTAAAGGAATTGATGGAATTTTGTACACAACTATCTGAATTGGTGAGCTTAAAAGAATTGAGAGAAAGCAAAAACAGACAGAGAGAAATTATGAGCTCAAAAGAATCGAGAAAGTTGTGAAATAAAAACAGAAAGAGTGAATTGGAGAGAAAAAGAAATAAGAGATATTAAGAGATTAAATATAGAAAGAGGGCTTGTGAGAATCGAAATTAATGATGGAAATACTTTTTGGAAAAAAATTAAGGTTAATACTGGTGTCTTAAAGTTAATGCTACTCAGCTTAAACTTAATGCTGCTAAGCTTAAGTTAATGCTGTTAGGCTTAATTTACTGCTGCCCGTATTAGTTTATGCTGCTAGGCATACACTTACTACTGTTAGGCATAAGTTAATGTTGTCAGGCATAACTTGCTACTGCTGGGATTGTTAATACTGTTAGGCTTAACTTAATGCTGTCAATTCAAGTTAATGTTGTTGAGGATGATTTTATAAATACTTCGATTAAGGGTTTCAATCACTCATTCATTTGATTTTACACTTTGTTATCCTCTCTAATCATAAACCCTAACTCAATTTCATCTTTAATCATCAAAACCCATCACAATGTCAACCCTAAAGTTTGCTAAAACTCATAATTTGTTGCGTTTTTAGAGAAACCCAAAGAAAGTAATGGGTTTGAGGAAATTATTGATTTTCTGAATACAAGTTTTGTCCCATATGCGTTAACGGTTAATGCCACCATTTATACTACCTGTATTGAACAGTTCTGGACATCTGCTAAGGTTAAGACAGTTAATGAGGAGCGTCAGATACAAGCCCTAGTAGACAAAAACAAGGTAATTATCACTGAGATGAGTATAAGGAGTGATCTTAAGTTGGATGATGCTGAAGGAACAGATTGTCTACCTAATGCTACCATTTTTGCAGAATGGGAAAGAATGGGTTATGAAAATCTTACTCAAAAGCTTACATTCTATAAAGCTTATTTTTCATCCCAATTGAAATTTCTTATCCATACCATACTGCAACGTCTTAGTGCTAAGACTACATCCTGGAATGAATTTAGTAGCACTATGGCATCTGCTATCATATGACTTGCCACAAACAAAAATTTTAACTTCTCCAAGTACATTAATTGACAATATGGTAAAGAACTTGGAGGGTGGGGTAACATTTCTTATGTATCCAAGGTTTATGCAAGTTTTCATGGACAAAAAAGTTAAGGGAATGTCCAGACATAAAGGAATTTATGTTATACCTTCCCATATTAAGAAGGTGTTTGTTAACATAAAGAGACCAGAAAAGGGTTTTTCTGGAAAGGTCACACCTCTATTTGCAACAATGATGGTTCAAGCTACTGAAGAAATGGGTGAAGATTTAGCTGTTCCTACTGATTCTCATTCCACACCCATTCATACTCAACCATCTTCATCTAAACCTCAAAATATAAAGTCAAGAAGGAAACAGAGGAAGGACAGTGGTCCTACAAAGCCTTTCCCTTATGAGGCTATCAATGAGGAGCATGTAGCTACCCCTTCTTGTGATCCACCTCAAAGTGGTGAGGATAGAATGCAACTTACTAAATTGATGGATCTTTGTACCCAATTAAAATCAAGAGTTCTTGCTCTAGAGACTAAAAATCTAATCAAGCTTTGGAGATTGTGAGCTTGACAAGAAGAGTAAAGAGTTTGGAAAAGAGAAGGAAGTCAAGAACACAAGGGTTCAAGAGATTAAGGAAGGTTGGTTCAACCAGCAGGGTAGAATCCTCTAATGATGTTAGTTTGGGTGCTCAGGAGGATGCATCCAAACAGGGGAGGAAAATTGCTGATCTTGATGCTGATGCAGAAGTGACTTTGGTGGATGAGACTCAAGAGATGAATGATGACAACCTGATGTTTGATACAGGTGTGTTGGAAGAGCAGGAAAAAGAAGTTGCTGAAAAGGAAGTTAGTGCTGCTGATCCAGTTACTACTGCTGGTGAAGTAGTTACTACTGCTAATGTTGAAGTTACTACTGCCAATGCTCCAACAACAACTATTGATGAGTTGACTCTGGCTCAGACTCTAATAGAAATCAAAGCAGCTAAACCCAAAGCTGTTACATCTGCTGCTACAACAACTACAACTACAAGACCCAAGGCTAGAGGGGTTGTAGTTCAAGAGCCAAGTGAATTCAAAACAACATCATCACCTTTACAAGCATCATAACTTCCTCAGGCTAAAGAAAAAGGCAAGGCAAAAATGGTTGAGCCTGAAAAACCTTTGAAGAAGAAAGATAAAACTGCAATGGATGAAAAAGTTGCTAGAAATCTTGAAGCTAAACTACAAGCTGAATTGGAAGAAGAAGAGAGGATTTCAAGACTAAAGGAAGAAAAAACCAACACAGCTTTACTTGAATCATGAGATAACACACAAGCTATGATGGATGCTGACTTTCAATTAGCTCAACAAATGCAAACAGAAAAACAAGAACAGTTAAGTATTGAAGAAAAGTCAAGATTGTTTGTAGAACTCTTGGAGAAGAGAAAGAAACACTTTTATAGACATGAATACAGAGTTGGTGAAAAGCAGTGTGACAAGAACAAAAGGAAGTTCTAAAAGAGCAGGGGATGAGCTTGAATCTAATAACTCAAAGAAGCAGAAGATAGATGAGCATGTAGAAGCTCAAAAAGATGATGATTAAGAGGAGACAGAGATGAAAAAGCGTATTGAGATAGTTAAAGATGATGAAGTAGCCATTGATGCTATACCTCTAGCCATCAAACCTCAAGTGATTATTAAATACAAGATTGTCAAAGAAGGAAAGTTTGTATACTTTCAATTGATAAGAGCTGATGGAAGTTTAAAAAGATACTTACCAATGATCAAGATGCTCCAAAATATTAATAGAGAAGACTTGGAGACCCTTTGGAAGTTGGTTAAAGCTAAACATGGGAATACATGGCCAGAGGATAAATATGAGAGAGTGTTATGGGGTGATATGAAGGTAATCGTTGAACCTGACATAAAAAGTAAAGTATGCAGAAATCTAAAGAGATACAAAGTAACTATTTGGAAGTTGTTTGATACATGTGGAGTGCACTTTGTAAGGTTTAAAAATCTACATATCTTTATGTTGGATGAGAAAAGAAATCCCCTTACACCAATAACAATCTCAAACATGCTAAACAAAAAGCTTCAAGCTGATCATTGGAATGAGATGTGCTATCAACTACTCAAGCTTATGACAAAGCATGAAAAGGGTCAAAATACATCCTCCTGATAGTGATGAAGACTTTTAATGAAGAAACTTGAAGATTCAAAAGATGAACATTAAGTTTAGGGGAGGATTGTTGGGATTAAAAGACTTTAAGATGATTCTTAGAGTTACTACTGCTCAGGTATATATTAGTGTTGTCAAGCATAACTTAGTGCCGCGGGTAATACTAATGAAAATTATGCTAAGTAGTTAGTACTAGTAGTGTAAAAGTTACTACTGTTAGTATATATTAGTACTGTTAGCATAAAGTTACTGCTGCTAATAGAAGTTAAGACTGCTCAGAGATGAAGACTAAAAATATACTAAGTAGTCACTACTGCTAGTACAAAAGTTAGTACTGCTAGTGTATGTTAATACTCCTAGAGTAAACTTCTAAGTGGTTAATACTGCTTGTGCTCAGTTACAACTACTAAGTGATTACTATTGCTGGAAGGATTATGCTGACAGAGTGAGATCAAAGATTGATTGGAGAACAAGAATACTTATGAAGATAAGTATTATTTATTTGTGAAGAAGATATGTATAACTTATTTGTTTAGGAGATTACGTTTATTTATACAAGAGATCATGATATGTTAGGAAAGTATTGTAAGCCTTGTAGGACTCCTTGGTGTATAAAAGGAGGTCCTAGGGCATAATGTTAGGAGTACATTGTGAACTATTACATGGTAGACCTACTAGGTGGTCTACCATGTAATAGTTCATAAGGTGTCTTGTTGTGAAGCTTGGTCACTAAAACCCTATTATGAACATAACAAGCAGTACTAACTGCTTCATCCCAAAATGTAGTAGGTAATAATGAATCTGCTAGCATAGTCCTAGCTGCCTCTATTAGTGTCCTGTTCTTTCTTTCAACAACTCCATTTTTTGTGGAGTTTTGGCAACACTAAACTCCCTCGTAATCCCTTTCAACCCACAGAACTGATTTCATCTTTAACTATCTCAATATGCCTTTTCATCTCTGCCTCCTCTTGATCATCTTTTTTAACTTCTACATGCTCATCTATCTCCTGCTTCTTTGACATATCAGATTCAAGTTCATCCCCTGCTCTTTTAGAGCTTTCCTTTATTCTTGTCGCACTGCCTTTCACTACTTTTGAATTTATGTCCACAAAGGTATTTACTCTTTTCATTTCCTTATCAAACAACTTCTAGATTTCATCATAGCTTTTGCTCTTTAACTGACTATGTTTGAATCCAACCATATTCTTTAAATAGGTGTACATTTGATTTCTCTTTTGAGCTTTGGTAGGTGGCTTTCTTCTTATCTCTTTAGCTCTAAGCTTTGCAAAGTGTTTCTTTCTTCTGTTCATGAGCTCTACAAACAATCTTGATCAATCTTTAATGGTTATTTCTCCCCATTCTTTCTGCTTGTAGCCTTTGAGATAAATTCAAAAATCTGCCTCCATCATAGCTTGTGTGTTATCTGATTCAATCAAAGCTATGTTGGCTTCTTCTTCCTTTTGCCTTGCAAGCCTCTCTTCTTCAATAAGTTCAGCTTGCAACTGAGCTTCAAGATTTCTAGCCATTTCTTCATCAAGAGCAACTTGATCTTTCTTCTTTAATGGCACTTCAGGCTCCACCATTTTTCCTTTGCCTTTGTCTTTTACTTATGGAAGTTGTGATTGTGAAGAAGAAAATGTTTTTGTAGATGCAGGTACTTGTTCTTCCTGATCATGAAATATAATTCCCTTAGCCCTTGGTCTAACAGATGTAACTGTTGTAGCAGCAGTTGTAACAGGCTTGGGTTTTGCAGTTTTGATCTCAATCAAAGTTTGAGCAAGAGTCAATTCATCTGGAATTTCAACACTGGCACTGGCAGTAGTAACTACTTCAGCAGCACTAACTGGAATTGACTTTGTAGTTGTAGCAACACTAACTACAGGCTCTTCAACCACCTTTTCAAACTCTATTCCTGCTCTTCCAAACACATTGTATCAAACATCAGGTGTCATTCATTCATTATTGGTTCTCATATCACACAATAGTTATTTACTGCAATCAGCATCAAGATCTTTAATTTTCCTTCCCTGTTTGGATGCATCCTCCTAAGCACCTAAACTGACATCAACAGAGGATTCTACCCTGCTAGAGGAACCAACCTTTCTTAACCTTCGTATCCCTGAAGCTCTTGACTTCCTTCTCTTCTCCAACTGCTTGACTCTTTTCTTTAAACTAGTAATCTCCTTTGCTTGAGCAGTCTTGGCTTTCTTCAAATCAAGGACCCTCTCTTGTAGGTTGGTACACAAACTCATCAATTTAGCAAGTTACATTCTATCCTCACCACTTTGAGGTGAATCGTAGGAAGGGGTAGAGACATGTTCCTCATGAGTAGTCTCTTCAGTAGTAGGCTCTATAGGAGCACTATCTTTCCTTTGTTTCCTTCTTGATTTTTTTAAGGTTTTGAGGATGATGATTAAGTGACAATGGGTGTGGAATGGGAATCAATAAGAGTAGTTGAATCTGCACCCATGTCTTCTGTAGCTTGAACCATCATTGTTGGGAATATAGGTGTGACTCTACTAGAAAAACCGTTTCCTGATATCTTCATATTAGCAAACACTTCCTTGGTGTGGGAAAATGTAACATAAACCTCTTTATGTCTGGTCATCCCCTCAACTTGTTTGTCCATGAAGACTTGCACAAACCTTGGGTACATGGGAAATTTAACCCCACCCTCCAAGTGTTTCACCATATTGTCAAAAATGTACTTGGAAAAGTTGAATTTTTGATGTGTGGCAAGACATATGATAGCAGATGCCATAGTGCTACTAAATTCATTCCAGGCTGTAGTCTTAGCACTAAGGCATTGCAGTATGGTATGGATAAGAAATTTCCATTGGGATAAAAAATAAGCTTTATAGAAAGTAAGCTTTTGAGTAAGATTTTCATACCCCATTCTTTCTAGTTCTGCAAAAATTGTAGCAGAAAAAAATGGGTAGTCATCTTATTCTTTCACATCATCCAGCTTAAGATCACTCCTTATACTAGTCTTAGTGATGATTACCTTCTTTTTGTCTACTAGGGCTTGTAGATGTCATTACCCATTAACAATCTCAACCTTGGCAGATGTCCAGAACTGTTCAATACAGGTAGTATAAATGGTTGGATTAACCATTAACGCATAATGGACATAACTTGCATTAAGGAAATCAATAATCTCCTCAAACCCATCACTTTCTTCCGGTTTCTCCAAAATGCACCCAAATTATGGGTTTCAACAAACTTAGGGTTCGACATTATTTTCGGTTTTGATGATGAATGATAAAATTGAGTTCAGGTTTATGATTATAGAGTATATCAAGGTGTAAAATCGAACAAATGAGTGATTGAAACCTTTAAATTGAAGTATTTAATGAATCACCGCAATAGCATTAACTTGATACTTGTCTGCATTAAGTTAAGGCCTACATATTTACAAACCCAACAGTAGCAAGTTAAGCCTGGCAGCATTAACTTATAACTAATAGTAGTAAGTGTATGCCTAGCATCATAAACTAATACGGGCAACAGTAAATTAAGCCTAACATCATTAACCTAAGCTTAGCAACATTAAGTTTTAAGCTAAGCAGCTTTAACTTTAAGACACCAGTATTAACCCCAATTTCTTTCCAAAAAGCATTTCCATCATCAATTATGATTCTCACAAGCTCTCTTTCTGTTTTTAATCTCATTATATCTCTTATTTCTCTTTCTCACCAATTCACTCTATCTGTTTTATATCGCACAATTCTCTTTTTGTTTTTCGGCTCACTATATCTCTCTTTTCTTTTTCTCACCAATTCACTCTATCTGTTTTTATATCAAGAATCATTTCAGACAATTTTGTACAAAGTTCCATCAATTCCTTTAGTTTCATGCTGTCCTCCTCGCTTCCAAGTGTGTTAACTCTTGAGAGAGGTGGATCATTAGACTGTTTAGATGCAGCCTCAAACCTAATTTGAACTTCTACACCCCTTAATATGGTATCTTGGCACTTGGGACCACTACTAAATTAGGTTTCCCTAAGGAAGAGTATTTCATTATGTGTTGCCATGGGGGGGGGGGGGGGGGTGTTTGGTCTTATTTATGTTACACTGTCCTGACTCTTAGCTTCTAAAGTCTAGAAGCAGTCACAGTGGAAGCCATATTACATTCTATCTTCCCTCTTCTTATAGAACAGTCTTATCTGCTACAAGGTGAATTAGGAATCCACACTATACTGAGATATCTTAGTGGTCCTTTTGGCTTTCTTAGGTTTTTGAGTCTTTTTGGGTTAAAATGATTATAAAACAGTGATTGGTTCTTCATTAGAGAGTTGAGCAAATGTGGATGTGTGTTGGGGATCATGGGTTTCATGACCTCTTCAACCCACTTATACCGATGTTACAATTCTTTCATACAATCTTAATTAAACCTTTCCTCCAACAATATACAGAGATTTAAGTAATCTAATGATATCAATCAGAAATGTTAAACCTGTTAACATTTCAAATGTCTTGTGATGAAGATCTGCATCATTGTGGTCTCTGTGTATATTGATTACTTGAATCAACTTCTTCTATAAGGAATCTATGATAAAATGGTGCCTTATTTCAATGTGCTTGGTTTTATAATGAAACACTAAATTCTTCATAATAAAAATGGTGACTTTCAGTATATGTGGAATCTTGGTGTTCATGAACTTGACCCCATCAATCAAGCATTTGATTTGTATCCATAACACCTGCCTATAGCAATTAGCAGCAGCAAAGTATGAGAATTACAACTGAGGTCTGCCTTTTTACATTGCCATGAAATCACCTTTTGCCAAGAAATGGACAACCTCAGTTGTGGATTTCCTATCAAGGCTAGCTCAAGCATATATCACTATCAGAAAAGCTTTTAGTTAAATGGTGAATCCCTAGCCGGATACAAAGGGCCCAATTTAGGTTGTCCTTTTAAGTATCTAAAGATCATCTTCACTGTATGAATGGTGTGATATTACGTCTTTGGTGTAACTTGAATTGTCTTGGCTAATGAAGATTCCATCCTCCTTCTGTTGTACTTGCAATCCTAGGAAGAAAGTAAGCTCCCCCATAGAACTTATCTGGAATCTCTTGTGCATTATCTGCTCAAATTCAACACATAAAGACTTCTTTGTAGACCCAAAGATGATGTCATCAACATATACCTGTACTAACAGGATATCACCTTTGTCCTTCTTGATGAATAGAGTCTTATCCTATCATGCCTCTTCTAAATCTTTTTTCCTATAAAGTCGGTAGACAAGGTTTTATAACCAGGAATTTAGGAGCTTGATGTTGACCGTATAAAGCTTTTTTTTACCTTATATACTTTATCAGGGAACTAGTAGATCTTTCAAAACCAGGGAGGGTTGGCACACATACACCTCTCTTCATAGACCATATCACAAAGGCCACTCTTATCACACATCCAATCTGGTACACAATAAACCTCATAAATGATGCATAGGCCAAAAATAACCTGATTGCTTCTATCCTAGCAACAGGACCAAAAACCTCATCATAATCAATTCCTTATTCTTGGGTATAGCCTTGTGTAACCAGTCTTTCCTTGTTTCTAACTACAATTCCTCTCTCATCTTTCTTATTTCTATACACCCACTTAGTTCCAATAGCCTTCTTACCTTTAGGAAGATTCACCAGAATCTAAACCTTTTGAAGTTTAAATTGCAGAAGTTCCTCTTGCATTGATTCTATTCAGCTTGGATCTGTCAAAGCTTGAATCACCTTTTTGGGTTCTATTTGTAAGAAAAAAATAGGAAAATAGGCAATTTTGATAATCTTTATGATTTGTTCTCCTCTGCTTTTTGATGTAACTGACCATAACATGTTCTTCATAAATCTTGGTCATCCTCTTTGTTTGAGTAGCTGAATTTATATCTCCAATGATATGGTCTTTAGGATGATCCTTGTGAATTCTAGCTGTAGGAATAGGACTAACATTCATGGTGGTTTCCAAGTTGTTAAGGTCAGCCTCTGCACCCACTTCTCTATCATCATAGGCATCATCAAATATGCCAGTGTTTTTCAAGATTGCCATTCTTGAATCATTAGGATAGGATTTGCAGTATTTATTGTTTTATTTTTTTTTTTTATGGAATACCAGTTTTTATATTTTCACTGGCAATATTAATACATGGCCAAGTAGTACTTACAGATGACTAGCAGCACTATCTCCGGTAGTGCTGTTTAGCATATACTACCTTTTGTTAAACATGCTCTCTATCAATTCAAAACTCTGAAAATCTTGACACCATGATGGTCATCTTCTTTTTTTGAAGCTCTCTCTTCATTTTCTTGGACCCTTTTCTTTGTCTTACATCATCATCTCCTTGTATGGTACCCCATCAGAATCCTAATCATCTGTGCTATGAATACTTGAAGAGAGTACCGGAAGAATTAGAATGCATGAGTGGTAGGCAGTATGTTTATGTTTCAGATCCTTTTCCTGTACAGCTTGCCCTACTTTATCATTCTGTCTTTATACTTACTCAACCATTAGTTTTGATTTCCTGCAGTAACTAGCTCATAAATCATAGATTTTGTTAGTGAATAAATATTAAAGAGCCATTCTGGACCATTACCCTGCTACATTGGGGTTTGTTTCAATAGAAAGTTTTGTGTTAGTTCCTTCCTCTAACTTCTAGTTATAGTGTTAAATTACCTAAAAGCCTTGCTAATTTATGGTATCCAACCAAGAACCCCTCATTATCATTCCCTTCAAATTTGCTAGGGGATCTAGGGTTATTAAGAATGTCACTAGTTACCACTCAATTGGTTCTATTATAAGCTTATGCACCCCCCCCACCCCCAACTACACACACCTCTAGGTGGTCTACCATGTAATAGTTCATAAGGTGTTTTGTTGTGAGGCTTGGTCTCTAGAACCCTATTCTAAAACATAAAAGCAGTTTAAATACTTTAGCCCAAATGTAGTAGGTAATAAGGAATCTTGGGCTAAGGGGGGGAATTGTCCTATTGCCTATATTAGTGTCCTATTCTTTCTTTCAACAACTTTTTTTGTTGTGGAGTTCTGGCAACACTAAATTCCCTCTTAATCCCTTTCATCCCACAGAACTGATTCATGTTATTTTTTTAAACTCAGTTCCATTATCACATCTGATGATTTTAACCTTATGATTTATTTGGTTTTCTATGATAGTTTTTAAAAGTTTAAGGATCCCACTAGTCTCATCCTTAGTGGCAAAAAAGAAAACCCAACTAAACCTACTATAGTCATCAGTGACAACATGGCAATATAGCTTATGATTGATACTCCTTACAAATGCTGGCCTAAATAAGTCCATATGCAACATTTGTAAGGGTTGACTGATAGAGCTTACAAGCTTGGTCTTACAAGAGGCTTTGTGTGCGTTACTTTCTGACAAGCAACACAAGTATGGTCATGTCAAAAAAGCTTTGAAGGCAAACTCTAACATGGTTTCCCCTCACTTGTTTGTTCATAGTTTTTAAGTTTATATGCACCAAGCCCTATGCATATGTTAGACTCATTAATTGTACGCATTTGCAAATAAACAAGTTTGCACTCTAAGGAACAACATTTTTAGATTCAAAACTGTACATGTTGTTCTGTCTGGGAACTTTAAGCAAGACTTGACTTTCATCAAGTAGCTTAAAGTCAGGAGATAGAACAAGACATTCAGTCTCAGTGAAAAGAACACTGTTTTTCTTGTCACACATTTGTGAGACAGAGAAAAGGTTAAACTTAAGTTCCTTTACAAAGTATACATCTTCAAAGTCTAATTTCCCAGTCCTAATTTTACCTTTTCTAGTAATTTTACCTCCTTTAGGACTTCCTGCAAATGCAACAAATCCACCATCAACCTCTTGATAATCTGTAAGAAAGGACTTGTTTCTTGTCATATGCCTGGAGCATCCACTGTCAAAAATCCCTTGATCCTATAAAGTATATTGTGGATTACCCTGCACTCAAAATGAGAGAATTAGTTTCTCTTGGGGACCCAAGCCATTACTGACTTGAGTCTGCCTTGTAGATCAACATAGTCAAATCTTTTAAGCATGTATGATCCACTGTCTTTGGAGGTATGGTCAATAACATTTCCTGTTGGTCTCCAAATCCAGCATGCTGAGGACTTAACATCATTTTCCCCATTTCCCACAGCAGCACTAACTACTGCTTTTGGCCCAGCAGTAGTTACATTGTTAACCCTAGCAGTTTTAACTTTTTCATTAAGATTATAGGTTTTAGCTGCTGATTTTTGGTTAAAAGCCCTTTTTACTAGTGAATGTGCTTTAAAATAAGAATATGTTTTGGGTAATGCATCATTCACTTTTGATTTAGGGGCAGCAGTATTAACAGGCCTGGTAGTACTAATTGATGTTGCTGCTCTTGGAGAGCTTTGCTTAGCAGTATTAACTGGTACTTGTCCTGACTTTGTTACAACTGTTGTTGGAACAAAATTCCTTTTAGGATGTGGGTGAGTAAATTTATTTTGGTGGTTCACCCTCTGAGCATTGTTCCATACTGGTCTAATTTCCCTTTGACCAGTAACCCTTCCCTTATTATTCAACACTGGTTTTTCTACTATTTTCTTGTCATGAAAATCACAGTCTTTGATTAAATGGTTGAAACTCTCACATACAAAACAATATTTCTTTATTAACTCAAAACCATTTCCTAGTTTCTGAGTCATCATTCCATTCTAGTTTCTTCTATTATTCCTATGACTTTGAATTTTCCTAGGATACTCCTCTTGCCTATGTGTGTTTTCCTTATTAACAGATTTCACATTCTCATCAGATTTGACAAAATTAATTTTAGTAAACTTTGGTTTTGTCTGATCAGGTTTAGGTCTAAACACACAATCATTATCACTATCAGTGTCCCAATCTTCAATGATAGGAGCACTAGGCCTAACAGTTTTAGGCTTTTCTAAACTATCCTTAGTGGTTTTAGATGCAATAGTAATAGTTTCACTTACTTTAGCCTTATAGACAGAATCATCTAACCCAACAAAGGATAAGTCAGGTCTTGAGGGCATGTAGTTCCTAGTGTAGAGAGGGGGAACTGCATGAACCCTTCACCTGTTTTGAATCTATCATTTACTGGACTATCATCCACATCACTTTCTTTACTGTTAAACACAGTATTAACCACTTCATTGTCATTCATTTGACTATCATAACCAAGGCCAGCTTTGTTTTTAGCACTTATTTGAACTGGTCTAATTTCCCTTTGACCAGTAACCCTTCCCTTATTGTTCAACACAGGTTTTAGGACACGGGAGAAGGCAACCATTTTATTGTCATGAAAATCACAGTCTTTGATTAAATGGTTGAAACTCCCACATACAAAACAAGCTTTCTTTATAAACTCAAAACCATTTCCTAGTTTCTGAGTCATCATCCCATTCCAGTTTCTTCTATTTTCCCTAGGACTTTGACTTTTCCTAGGATACTCTACTTGCCTATGTGTGTTTTCCTTATTAACAGATTTCACATTTTCATTAGATTTGACAAAATTGATTTTAGTTAACTTTGGTTTTGTCTGATCAGATTTAGGTCTAAACACACTATCATTATCACTATCAGTGTCCCAATCTTCAATGATAGGAGCACTAGGCCTAACAGTTTTAGGCTTTTCTACAATATCCTTACTAGTCTTAGATATACTAGTTTTAGTTTCACTTATTTTAGTCTTATAGACAGAATCATCTAACCCAACAAAGGATAAGTCAGGTCTTGAGGGCATGTAGTTCCCAGTGTAGGGAGGGGGAACTGCATGAAACCCTTCACCTATTTTGAATCTATCATTTACTAGACTATCATCCACATCACTTTCTCTACTGTTAAACACACTATGAACCACTTCACTCTCATTCATTTGACTATCATAACCAAGACCAGCTTTGTCTTTAGCACTTATTTGACTATTTATCAGTTTAGTTATGATCTTGATAGATTCATCAAATTTTTCTAGTTTAAGTTCAAATTCATTTTTCTCTTTTAAAGGCCCATTTTTATTTACTTCAGAACTGATTTTTAAGGTTTTTGAATAGAAATATCTTCACTTGGACATCATACGTTAAAAAATGCAATATCTTCTTCATAAACAACTTCATTCTTTTCATGAACAACTATCCTAGCTTCTAATGATTCTAATCCCATTTGATAACCTATAATTTCTAGATTAGATTTATTAAGAGCTTCACGCTGTTGATCATACTGTTTTTGAAGAGTTTCATATGATTTTAAGCAATCTTTAGAGCAAGTATGTACCTCAGAGTCTGAACTTGATGAACTTGATGAACCTTGAGATGTATAGGCCATTAGAGCAAAGTTTGTGATGCCTTCTTCAGCCTGAAAGCTCCAATCATAACCACCTATCCCATCTTGAACAACCAAGGCATTTGTAGTAGATGTATCCACTGGTGCATTCCTTCTTGGAGCATCTCTATTTCTATTCCCCTGATTCCTTGGTGCCCTGCATTCTCTAGCAAAATGACCTCTCCTATGGCAGTTGTAGCATTCAACCTTTGTCCTGTCAAAGCCAACAGTCTCTTTGTCATTTAAATCCATCTTTCTTCTCGTCTTCTTTATGAACCTCTTAACTCTTAACTTGCCATTTGAGATCCATTTCTTCAAGATCATCAGCATCAATCTGTTCCAAATCTTCATAGTCCAACTGTGGGGCATTGGATTGGTTGGAAAAGAAAGAAAACATGACATCATCAGCATATGATGCAGTAGAAGCTTGATCCTTAGAACTAGCAGCAAAAATACTATGAGCAGTATTAACTATTTCATTAGTACTGCTGGAGTTATCAAAGGAAACAAAAGCCACATTCTGAGAATTTGAGCTTGAACTTGATTTGCCTTTGATCTCAGATTCATACACCTTCAAATTATTATACAAATCATCCATGCTTAATGTGTCAAGATCAAATTTGTTTCTCATGATTAAAGCAATATTGTTCCAAGCTGATGGTAAACTTCTTACCAACTTTAAATTTGCATCCTCCTGAGAGATAACTTCACCATGGATTTCAAGTTGACTGATAAGCTTTTGAAATCAATCATAGGTTTTATCCAGTCCTTCTTGACTTGATGCAGCAAAGTTTTCATAATTCTGCTTGAGAATGGTCTTCTGCATTTTTTTTTATTCCTTGTTGCCCCCAAACCTATTCTTGATAGCTTCCCATATGGACTTTGCATCCTTGCAGGCATGAAACTTCAGTAGGTGCTCATCAGGAATGGCTAGCATAAGAGTGCTTTTTGCTTTCAGTTCATTTTTCCTTGCTATCTTTTGTTCAGCAGTTTTAGGAGGAATAGGACCTTCAGCACCAGTACTAGCTGATGCAACTGGTGAAACTGAATCACCATTTACTATTACCTCCCAAAGGGCATGATCAATGAAATTAAGGTATTGTTCCATCCTCATGCTCCATAGATCATACTCCCTAGGTTTGAGTGCTAGAAGTTTTAGTGCAGACACTGTTTAGGTAGTTTCTGATTGTGACTCCATCTTTTCTTTGACTGACAGATCTTGAGTAGAGTTAGAGTTCTTCTTATTCAAAGTTTCTGAACAAGCTCTGATACCACTTGTTGATCCCTTTTGAACAGATCTTACTTAGCTTGTTAAAGCTTAGTTGTATTGGATAGATCCAAAAACATCTGAGTAATATAAAATAATATTGGTGAATACAACAATCAATCAGAAACTAGTTTTGTTATACTAAAGAAGAATAAATGAACAAGTAAAACAAGATCTTACTAGGGAAACTTTCAATATATAGAACACAATCAAAGTTATAGAATAACCTTGAAACTATGAATACTAACTATTAAAAATGATATTCTAGATCTATATGGAGTTTCTAAAATTCCGAAAGGTTTCGAGGTTTATACACCAAGAAAAACCCAATAGGCTTACAAAAATGTGTCAAAGATGTGGGGGACAAAGGTGCGGCATGTATCTATTCTCCTAATTGGAGTAGAGACTCAAGTTCATATCACAGTTTAGCCAGTACTAACTATATAAACAAACAATACTAACTATATAACTAACATTTTTTTTTATTTAATTAACTATCAGTACTAACACTAATGTTACTGGCAGTACTCAACTATATGACACAACATTAATAATAACTTAGGCTGTTTTCTCTAATCTTCAGACCACAGGTTTCCCCCCCCTTTAAAAACCATCAATAGAAACTAAGAGGCCTTTATACCCAACCTCATCGTCCCATAAACTATATATTCCATCTTAATTATTCATCAAGTTTCTTGTGAAGAGAGGAGAACCATCGAATTAAACCATCTGTGCTGAGAGGATGCTTCCAAACATTTTAGTGTCTTGGTTTGTTTGCTAGAATGAAAATTTTCCTTAAAAGTTCATTTGCCATTTCTGAATATTGATCCACTTGAAGCTTGTTAGCCAACATCACAGTCATAAGCCCTCTTGTCAATGGATATTCTTTTTCAACTAGCATAAAGATTTCATGTCCTCTTACTGAAGATACATGGTGAACACCACATGTATCATAAAGCCTCCATACCAAAGGATCATGCATATACCTTTGAAGCTTCCATAGAGTATCATCATTATCTGGCTCAAACAATCTCTTCAGTTCAACCCACAATTCCTTCTCTTTATCATCTGTAGGCTCTGTTGTACTGAACCTCTCCTTAACCAAATCCCAAAGCTTAACCAGGTCATCTCTATCAAATTTCTTCAACATCTCAGCAAAAATCTGATAAGCTTCTGTATGGTTTCCAACTCTGATAATTTTCCAATACCTTCTTGTGTCTTCAGAGTAAACCTCCCAGTCTATGATTGGATATTTGACCTGTAAGGCTTCAACATAAACTTCTTCCACTGGAACTATCACTAACAATTTCTGTAGTTCTTCTTCTGATAATTCTTTTTCCTTTTCTGCTGATTCTTCACCTGAACCCGAAGCTTCTCCAATCTTTTGTCTTTTAACAGGCTCTTCTAAAACTTCTTGACCTGCTCTTTTCAGTCTCTGAACCTCCAACTCAGATCCCATAGGCACAAAAGATTGTACCTTCCTCATAGTAGTTTCAAAGATTTCTTTAACCTGCTCAAATGAAAGTGACTTCAATTGTTTAATAGAATAACCTCCTTCTTGGTTCTTGATGTAATTTGACATATATTCCTTTTGTTGAGCAGGAGTTATTGGCTTGTTCCTCTTAGCTTCAGCTCTATGTTGAGCAAAGAACTTCTTTCTTTGATTGACAAGTTCTACAAGCTTCATTGGTAAATCTTCTTCACTACACTTTTCATCAGCTTGTAACTGTTGAACAAAATCTTCATCTGCTACAACTCTAGCCAATACATCATCGCATTCAGCATCTGTAAAACCCTAAGCTGCTTGATACACTTGAGCCATTCTCTGTCTTTCTGCTGCATCAAACTCTTCTTGTAGCTTTTGAGCTACTTATGCATCCCTGCTAATTTAAACCTGCTCTCTCTGTTTCATCTTCCTTGGAGACTCAGTTTCATCCATTTTAGCCTTGCCCTTAGCTTTAGCAGCACTCTTTCTGATCTCCATAAGTGTCTCTGCAAGGGTTAAATCATCAGCAGTAGTATATGCATGTCTTTGAGGACTGGCAGTACTAACAAATGCAGAAACTAGTTTGTAATACTAAGAAGAACAATGAAACAGTAAAACAAGATCTTTCTAAACTTTCAATATATTGAACACAATCAAAGTTATAGAATAACCTTGAAACTATGAATACTAACTATTAGAAAATGATTTCTAGATCTATATATTTCTAACTATGCCTTAGGGTTTCTTTTATACACCAAGAAACCCTAATGGGCTTACAAAACGCGTCAAGTGATCAATGCATATCTATTCCTAATATATCTCATGCATATCACTTTAGCAGTACTAATTATATAACTAACAGTACTAACTATTATAACTAACAGTATTAATAAACTGATAGTACTAACACTTTGTACTGGCAGTACTAACTATAACACTAACAGTATTAATAACTTAGACTGATTTCTCTAATCTTCACCAGCCGTAGTTTCTTCAACCAGTAGTAGAAACTTGAGAGGCCTTTATTCCCAACAATAAGCTTTTGTTACCTTATGAAGGAAGCTATGTGAAACTACAATACTCGTTTTACCGAATGGAACCGAAGATATGGTTGTTTATTGTAATGCGTATTATGTCGGTCTCGGGTGTGTTCTTATGCAACGAGGCAAGGTTATCGCCTATGCTTCAAGACAATTGAAAAAGCATGAAGAAAATTATCTGACTCATGATCTTGAATTTGCGGCGGTAGTCTTTGCTTTGAAAATTTAGAGGCATTATCTCTATGGTGTAAAATTCATAATTTACACCGATCATAGGAGTCTCCAATACTTCTTAGAGAAGAAAGATCCTAATTTGAGGCAACGAAGATGGATAGATTTACTTAAGGACTATGATTGTGAAATTCGCTACCATCTTGGTAAGGAAAACGTTGTAACGGATGCATTGAGTCGGAAAGAAAGAGAAAAAGTGACGAGAATTCACCCATTACGAATGATCATTACTTCTGATCTCTTTGATAAAAAAAGCGGCTCAAGTGGAGGCATTGAAGGAAGAGAATTGGAAGAGTGAGCGTATTACATCTTACATTCTTCATCTTGAAGATGATAGTCGAGGGGTTAAGAATCAAAAAGGAAGAATTTACATTCCTTTCCGAAGCCATGTTAAGGATTTACTTTTAGAAGAAGCGCACAAGTCAAAGTATTTGATCCATCCGGGAGCTTGATGTGCTGTCATGTAGGGTTAATTATTTGATTATCAAGTTTTACATTTATATTTAGCCGACAAACCTAAAACAACACTTTAACGAGCAGTGTACCCGGTCAAGATGAAGTTTTGCGGTAAGTAGGGTGTTGAACACTAAGAGTGAAACATTAATCCTATATTCTATTAGTATTTTAATTAGTCTTTTTACTTGTTAAACCTATGCTATATACATTATCTAATGATATAGGGGTTTTTAGCCTGAGAGACTGGCACAGGTTTGGTGGAGACAAATATCAATTCAGTAGACAATAAACACAAAAGAAGAAAATTAAAAGATAGAAAAGTGGTACAAGCCAAATGATAGAAAACTATATTAGCCATATTAAATCCAGTTCAATGTTGGTTTGTTTGTTTTAGTGCAATGATTTACTTATCTCAAAGCAGCATATCATTCTTAAGACTTAGGCGGGACATCATCCTAAGACCTAGACACGATTAATCCTCTCACAACTAACGCATCCGCATAAAGCATCCTTCAGTTTAATTATAATCTATCTTAGGGAATCAAAGCAGTGGTGATCCTGTTAAAACCCTAGCCCAACGGGACTTTACCCACTTATTGTTTGACGGTGTTTTATATACTGGTAGTCCACTATTCAAATCTTTATCAGTCAATTAAGAGCATGATTGCTAAAACATAAACGGGTCACCTACCGGTCTAACTAAGCTCATAATTCAAAGACAAAGACAGAATGTTATTTGTGATCCTATTGGTCCAGTAATATGAAACACGATATGGAGAGCTATCTCGGTATCTAGATTACTTGGTCCACATCACTAGATCCAGTTGAATGATAGGTCGCATATTCAAACTCATAAACAAGTATGAGGTGATAAACATAATTAAACAATCAACGATAAATTAAGAAATCGATTTTAAAACAAACCAAACATTGAACTTTCAAGGGTATTAGCCCACAACCATTGTAATTATATAGGCGTAATCAAACAATGAAAATCGAACGATTAAGAGAGTAAAAATTACACGATGTCTTCTATGGATTCGTGATCAATGCTTGACCTTGATGGCTGATCTTCTCTTCTAAAATTCGTCTTTAATGAGTATGGTACAAAGAATATGATATTGCAGACTAAAAACTCGTTTTTGAGTCTTTTATTTATAGTGCCTGAAAAAGACTCGATACGCCGTATCTGGCAAGGTCGATACGGCGTATTGGGATGGATTCCTTAAAGTGCGCGCAACGTTCATAATCAATCAGTGATATCATTCCCAATTTACTTTATTTACTGTATCTTCGAATAGTTATCTTCATAGATACGGTGTATGTAGACAGAATGGATACGCCGTATTGGGAATTGGTCAAACGAGTTTTCTCGTGAAGTCCAGGCGCTGATACACCGTATCTCTTTTGTTGGATACGGCGTATTGGTCAAAAGTCAGCAATCTTCAAATATATTTGTTTTAGCTCTAAATTATGCGCCTTTTAGCTTGTCTTCACAAAACACTCCTGAATTATTGCATTTATCATCTTTAAATCAATTAAGTATCAAATAATGCAATAATTATATAAAAGTGGGCAAAACAGATGGGATAAATGATATAATAAAGTGACATTATAAAATAAGTGTTTGTAGACAAATTTTAAAACTTCAAAGTTGCATTTTATATATGTACATTACTCGAATTATACTTTGGTCAAAGTATTTACTAAAATAAGTGTTTGTAGACATAAGCATCGTTTTGTCCTAATCACCTGTACATAACCAAGCTCCTCACGAAATATGGAAATAAAAACACTCAGATCACTCGACTAATCTAGGGTGCAACATTTGATTGGTACGCTCAATTGCTCAGTCATGATTAACTTCGTATCATAGGCTTGGCAAGGATACACATCTCTACCGCTAAAGCTAAGGAGAAACAAGTCAAAAGATAAATTGGGTTAAGAAGGCTTAGGGTTGATCATTCAACAATCTTTCACCATAAGTACCACACCAACAAGGCAGCTGTATCGTACATACACGGCCGTAACGACGGAATAGACATATACAATCCGATCACATCCCTGTTCGTGTTTAACCAGCGGTTAGGATGAAGAACGATATAGGGTAGGGAGCTTCTAACTTTCACCGAAAGTCGTCATCCAACAAGGCAGCTGAGACATGCATACATGGCCGTAACGACGGAATAGACATGCATGCTCGAACAAGTCCTCGTTCGAGTAGACATTAAGGTTAGTTGCTAGGAAAGGGAAGTAAAATGGGTGTTAAGTAAAATTCACAAAACAAATAGATTAAGCCAACAAATAAGGTACGGTTGCTAGTAACTTTCCCCCGACCGTTCCATGACAAAGACTCGAACATATAGACAGACGCCTCGATCACAGAAATGACAAAGACAACCTAAGTTGGCGTTCCCATAACGGTCAACTTCCCTTACATCCCGCTCTTTACATACTTTTACATAATAAGTGGTGATATCGGCCACTTTTTACAAGACTTTACATCGTTGATTTTTGTAACGTATCAACGAATAATCGATCCTTCCAAGTAATTCCTTCGGTATAAACTTCTTTTTGAACCGACTATTTTTCTTCCTTCTCTTTTTGCTGCTTTTTTCTCTTTTTCCATTTTTTTTCAATTTTTTTTGCAATACATCATAAATCTCGGTTTAATTTCACCGTCTTCACTATCATAATTCATTCGGATAATCTTTTCCTTGTAACACTTCTTCTTCGGACATGATTCATAATCGTGAAAGTAGCAAAACTTACGAGCTACATATTTTTTCCATTGCATTGTGTAATTTCCCGACCATTACAGAGATAGAAAAATTTCACTTTGACACAGGATATACAAAACTTTACACGAAAGCAACTAGCAACATTGATAAAATAGGCTTAATCTACACGGTAGGTTAAGGTGCAAAGATGTAACAAAACATTTAATATGGTGTACAAAAGAAAGGAATGGCTCAACACGTTGTTCTAGGGGATTTTACTCTAAAAATGAGAGTAATCAAGGGTTACACGGGAGTTAACTAACTAGTTTGGTTAGTTATTTTTATGACATGTAGGCTATTTGGTTTAATCCTATAAATTTATCAGTAGAACTTGTTCCTCCATCTAAATCCATAGTACTAATCATGGCGGTCTCGAGTGATATACCAGGCCAAGTTCTAAAGTCTACTACATTACCGGCACACTCATAATTTTGTGGAATTTTTAAGTAAACAATTGGAAACGAAATAGGCTAAATTCTCACAATATGTATCAAGGGTTATAGCGCGCTAGGTAATGTAACTAGTGATTTTTACAAAAGTCATGCTAATTTTTTTTAGAATTTGCCCTATTTAAAGCACTTTTAAGCTCGTAGCATGTTATTTTGTAAAAAAGAAGACAAGTACGTTTTAATTCTCCATCCCCCCACTTAAATTATACAACGTCCTCGTTGTATAGATAAAACAATTAAATAATAAGGGAAATAGATTTAGAACGGAAAAATCCCTGATGTTTTGCTCGTGATAATTCTCCAATATGACTTCTTAAGCAAAAAGTGTGTTGACTAGGGCTTCAGCATGCCCGGATGAGTTCAACACATGTCTTTTTCAGAATATACCATATCATAGTTTCAGCAAGGTCTTGCATAAAAGATTAGAAGACAAATGCAATTTCTATCTCGCTATAATGGTACAAGAAAACAATTAAACACACAACTGTACATGGGTCAATACGCCGTATCCCAAACCCTAGGATACGCCGTATTGTTATTGTAAAAACAATTAAATACTAAAAATTAAATATTAAGTTTTAAAACTGATAACGTCCTGACATCTCTATACGCCTTATCCAGAGGGATTTGATACGCCGTATAGAGTGTCTGGGAAGACAGACTCGTGCAACAAAAAATTAAAATGCGACAAACAATTAAAATGACCGGGTTGTCTCTCGGGAAGCACTTTTGTTTCAGTTGGTCTTTAAGTTCTACCTTTTTCCTTCTTCAACACTTTTGTATTTCAAGCAATGGTTTTCGAACTTGCAATCATTCAATGAGTCGTGTTGTTGAACTTACTGCCAGTCTTGATTCTATCACACACAAGTAAACCGAGATCATATATAATATATCAAAAGGAAATCGGTAATCAAATTTTCATAAGTGTAATTTACAGTACAGATCTACAAAAGATAATAATCAAAGGGAAAAGAGATTAAGGGTCGGGCTGGTCATCGGCATAAGGGGATGCGGAGGTGCTAGCATTGCCTGTCCTGGGTCTGACACGCCTCTGGTTGGGCATCCGTGAGCTACCGATGAGGGTGCTATTAAATGCCTGATAAGTAAGGCCGCTAGCATCATGAGTTGTGTCATGTAGGTAATCAGCCAGGTGGAGACTCTAGACTGCTCTGTAGTGAAGCTCTCGACAACTCCTCGTATCCCTCCAACATCATGCCGTAAATCACGCATCTCCTCCTCGATCCTCTCAATCCTCTCAATCCTCTGTGACGTGGTCCGGGGCTGAGGAGCGGGTGGAGGTGGCGGAGGTCCTTGTGCTGGTGCTGGTGCTAGAATCTCCTAAGCACCCTCGTCGGTTGCCGGACCAGCCTCATCGGCCTCATGGGCACCAGCCACAGAAGCCTACTTCCTCTCTGGTCCCTGGGCTACCCAATCCCATGTGTCACAAAACCTCATACAGATGTTGAGCCTCCTAAGCTTATGTAAATCGATCAATAGGAGCTCTCGGGTGACTACGTGCAACCCTCTCAATCCCTCGTCACTGACAAGCCCAAAATGCATAGCCAAGCACCCAATAAAGTGCCCTCCTAACAACCTGGTCTCGCTCTTCCTCCCCTCAGCATGCCTGAATAGATACTGTTCTAATAGATGTGGGACGTTGGTAGTCCTTCAGTCCATGATGCGGAGATAAAAGAGATCAACATCGGTCACCTTCTCAGGTGTTTGTCCCCTACCAGAAATGTTATAAGCAATCATCCTGTGGCACAGTCTCCTCACAAGGTCTTGAATAAGCACATAAGAAGGGACGGGGCCTAAGAATTCCCAGTCAGACGAGATCTCAAGCCAATAATCCCTAAGATCCCCCTTGTCGGGGATCAATCTATCACTGACATCCCAGTAGGTACCAAACCCTGCCTCTGCCATTTCCTGCTCTGTGTGTAATCTTAATGCCAAAATAAACTGTCTCCATGTCATCCTCCTCCTAATACCTCCTAACTGAAAACACAGTGTATCAGCAACATCCAGACCCATCTCTGTATCACTCATCCTACAAGTGCTGAGAAACTCTAGAATAAACTTGCAGACCAAAGGTGCTTTGATCCCGAATAGTCTCCTCTAAGCATGACTCATGAACACCTGTTGTCCCTCTTCTGTATACACCATCCTTAACCTCACTGCCAAATCCTGCCTCATCCCGGGAGTCAAACCCTCAAAATCTAACACATAGACCCGGTTAACTGGCCTACTCCATATCGTCTCTGTTAGCCTCAAAATATTGAGCCGAACAGGAAGTTCGTTCATTACGTGTACGAGTCTCGGTCATTTAATTAGTTAATGTTGTAATAGTATAATATCGGGAATCGAGCTCGATAGTTAATCTAATATTGTATATGTTTCGGGTTTAATCCCAAGCAAAACCCGAGCCTGAGTCCTAGATAAATATCCCGCGTGTCATTTAACGCGACGGGGTATATAAACTCTTTTCTATTTAGAAAAGAGTTAGTTGTTAAAAAATAAAATCTTTTCCTTTTCCAAAACTCTCTCATCTCTCTCTTTCTCTTCTTTATCTCTCTACAAAAACAACTCACTCTCTTTATCTCTTTTCTAGTTTGATTCGTGGTTCGTTATATGAAGTGAAGTGTGATTACGGGATCCTACAGTTGGTACCAGAGCCTAAGTGGATTTCTGTTTGATTCTTGTGGTTAATTAGCAAATTTCGTGGCTTATTTTGGTTCTAAAACCCCACGGCTCAAAATCATTTGTTGAGCTCATTTGGTTGGTTAATCGTGTTGTTTTTCATGCTATAAATGCTAAGGAAGGTATATTGTTGCTATTACATGTGATCTACAAGCTCCATGTTCGATTACAAAGATTAAAGGTTCCAATTTCTTCTATGTTCTTCGTGGAGAGTTGCTTGGTTTTTGAAGATCCTCAATGATATACGAGTTTATGTGTGTTTAATCTTGTTATACACACTTAATATAGTATGGTTGTAGCTTATATTCGTGGTTAGAAAGCTTATTTGGTTAATTATGCTCAATTCGTACTTGAAGTTCTTCATGGCGGTTTGACTATTTTATTGATTTTCTTGCCGGCGGGTTGACAAGTTAGGGGACAAGCTCCGTGATTTTAGGAAAAGTGCCACGGCGGTTTGACTTGGTCAAAGGCGAGTTGAGTTTAATAATAGAAAAAATAGAAGGCGAGTTGACAGTTTACACGGCGGTTTGCCAAAGTTCTTAGCGGTTTGATTATTTTAATAAGCGGCGAGTTGCTAGTTAAAACGGCGAGTTACTTATTTTAATTAGCAGCGAGTTGCTAGTTAAAACGGCGAGTTACTTGTTTAAACTAGGCGACGAGTTGGCTTATTCACGGCGAGTTAGTCAGACACAGGCAGCGGTTTGATTATTTAAATAGGCTTATTCACGGCGAGTTAGTCAGACACATCCAGACGACACCCTTTTTAGCGACACTTTTTTACGGAAAAAGTTGAGTAATATGTAATTTTTTATATAGCCTTTCTAACTTATTTTTACATCAAATTCAAATTTTGGTAATAGGGTAAAAAAAATTCGGTCGACACCTTTTTAGCGACACTTTTTGGCGGGAAAAATTAAGTAAAATATAATTTTTTCTATAGCCTTTTTAGCTTATTTTTACACCAAATTTAGATTTTGGTAATAAGGTAAAAAAAAAATTCATAATCCAACTGCGCCGAATTCCAAACAAATCATCAAACCATAAACCAAATCCAAAACCATCAACAAGGACTTAAACTGCATTAATCATACAAGAAACAAACCTCAACAACAATCGATTATTCATTCACGGTTTTCTATTGATTTTGTAAAATCCCGTTAAATCATTTATCGGTTTTAATCATAGACGTGTAAAATCCCGTGAACGTGAATTGCATACATAACCACAACTTCAATCACATCACATCCACTTAAGATCCAACAACTTTCACACTTCATAGTTAATATCCATTCATTCATCATGTCTACTCCAGTCAATACATCCTCAACAGATAGTCAAATGCATAATAATATCATGGCAGCTGGTTCAAAAGATCGTCCACCAATGCTTGGACCAGGAAGATATTCACAATGGAGATCACGTTTTCTACGGTACATTGACACGAAACCAAATGGTGAGGGACTTAGGAAAAGCATACTATCTGGTCCCTACGTGCCATCTACTGTACTAGTTCAAGCTGTTGCTGCAACGGAAGGTAATCCTGCATATAAAAACATACAACAAGTTGACACAATATTGAACATAAACTCTGAGAGAACAAAAGAACACTTAAAACTTTTCTGTCTGAAAAGAATCAATTTTCTTGCTTGTTATAACTGTATTGGAGATTGAAAATCTATCCAAACTGATGATGCTTGCAATACGGCAATGAAGACATGATAGCCTTGAAAAGGCTCACAAACATGTGAATCATTGAACTTACAAGATGTAAAGACCAATCTGTTCTGGAATTTGGGGAAGTTTTTACCTTCACGAAAGGAGAAATCAATGGAGTCGTATTACTCACGGTTTTATAAACTGATGAATGAGTTGACAAGAACAACTTGCAATTACACAATGCAAGTGAATGTTCAATTTCTTCAACAACTTCAACCAGAATGGTCAAGATTTGTGACGGTTGTCAAGCAATCAAAAGAAATAGACACCAATCTCAAACACACACTCTTTGACAATCTGAAGCAGTATCAAAATTGAATTAATGAATATCCGTGCTGAGAGAATAGCCAAAAGTGGCAAATCCCATAGTGCAATTCTTTACGGCGCTCCAACCATATTCAATAATTATATCAAGCACCAAAACCTCAAATATCGAATTGCAACAATCAATCTTCTACAAGACCTAGTGCATCTACTAGACATTAAGCAAAGAGATAGCCAAACCAGTTACACCTCAATCTGATTCAGTATCAGAAGTAAACATGATCCTGAACAAGCTCAGAGGGAAGAAGGATATGCAAAAGTAATTTGCACATAAATATAAATCCTTGCGAAAGTATTTCAAGAAGCTCTAACAAACCTACCAACAACAACCTCGAAACTCTTCAAACTCCAGGACACAAGACTGAAGATACCACAGTCCAAGTTATAACAACGATAATAATCAGTCAGGGAAAATGGAATCAAAGGACAATGACAGTTGTTGAGGCTAGGGGAAAACATAGCATTCACGTGTAGTGCAAAACAGAATGTGGATACAGTGCTTTAACTGCAAGGATTTGCCTAATATCAAATGAATGGCAGGAAGCCAAAGCGGGTTAAAGACTACACGTATCACAAGGAAAAGATGATGATGTGCAAACAAGCTGAACACGAGGTTGTTCCAACAGCAAGCTGACAACGCTGATGGCTAGCGGACACGGATGGAAAGATTGATGAACAAGGAATTGGAACACATAACAGTTTTCACGGCAAAGAATTCAGAGGTATTAACCTGAGAATCTATTCTACTGATCATCCATTGAACAGGAACAGAAACCATGATGAAAATAATGTGTTTGCAAAAATGAAGACGACATTTTGAGCAACCTGAATCCATTAATGACACATTATGTTTTGGAGAAGGATGATACAATGTCACCCTGATTCATCAAAGTAATATGTAATAATGAAAATCAGTTGATCCAAAAATGCTGCAGAAAGTGTTAGTGGAGTCGTGTCTTCGCTTGCTAAAATTAATTGCAAATTATTTAACTCTTGATCCTGAGGAAAACAAACTATTTAAAGCAATTAAAAGAAGCAAACGCATCATTGACTCAAGAACTAAAGGAGTGCATAACTAACCATTGAATGAACTCGGTAGGGTGCCGCTAGGGTAGGCTACTAGTTGTCGGGATAGTTGTCTGATTGCACTTCAAAACAAACAGAACGAGTTTGAGAATACAAAGCTTTAATCGACCCCGGCGTAAAACTATTGAAATGACATTCTCAAACAAAGTTAAAATGAAACTCATAGACTATTACACGGTAAAACTTTGACATAAAAGAAGGTTTTAAAAACTAAAGCTATTGAAATTTCATTTGTTAATCAGAACACTATGAGTTAGTCAAAAGTGTCCTTTTTAACTAATCACAATTTGAAGGTCAAGCACAAAGAGAAAATAAGGTCATTTCGGATTTAAAGGTTAAGGAAGGAAGAGATATTGACACAATGATTGAAATGGATAAACAAATTAAGTTTTTGAATGAAATTCTTTATAAACGCAATCAATCAATTCAGACCATTCATATGTTAGCACCCAAATGCGCAACATATAATGGTAGATCAACCTTTGCTAATCCTAAGTACCTCAAGATAGCTCAATCTGAAAAAACCATGTTTTTGTATGAAATCACATATGAACTTCTGATCCTGCAAAACAGATTTTGCGCCCAATAGGGAAGACACAGTGACGTCTTAAAAAGAGAGTAGATTCAAAATTTGAATAAAGACAAGTGAAACCATATGATTATCACATATCAAAACAGATCTTTATTAAATTTACAAACCACCATCTTCAAAACCTATCTGGTTATCAGTATGACACCGCTAAAGAAGTAGTAAGACAATGTGTTAAAAACATTTTAGGACAAAGCAAACTTGCAAAAAATCATTGCCTTTTATCCCGTATCGAAATCCATTAGTAAAAAGTAACAAGCTTAACAACGAAATGACAAACACGTTAATCATTTTAAAACAATTTGTGAACAAGCTTGGTCTAATCATACATGATTCTTTTTCGTAACCCAACTGCTCCATGATATGGAAGTTTTAATAAAATCATTATTGCGATTCCATCTTTTCAATAAAAACTATAAATTACAATTAATGATTTGTATCATGAACTAAAAACGAAATGCATGAAGACTTTGAGTACGTGAATCCTTTTGAAAAAGAGAATTTGACGAGACTTGAATCTGAAAAGGCTGATTTCAAACATAAGAACTACTTACGGAGAGGTGTGTCTATAGATTTATAGTTGCATGTTTTCATTCTTTTGACTGATTTAAATGCTCATGAACTGATTACAATGCTTATATCTTACAAGGTCAAGAGAATGTGAATGTCTTGCACAAAAGCTTTTCGAAACCACAAACTGAATCAGTTAACAAAGAAGTGTCAAATAATTGTTAATTTTTTTTTACTAAACTTGAAAAAACACGTCGACTTCTCTTGAACTTTCGTTTACAACAATGTAAAGAACAAAAGAAAAAACACTCAGTTTCAAAGAAAACGGAATTCTAATGTATTTTCGAAAGAACGTGAAACAATAACATAAATACAAGATTTTGAAAGTCAAAAGCAAGACAAGAACATATCCAAAATTAAGTTTAAAGAAACTCATTAGAAATGTAAAGGAAAGTCTGATGGAAACTCAGTTTGAAACCATCTGTGTGTTTCGACAACCAAATGCTCAAAACGAATTCCAAAACCATCAGTTTAGAAAACCCGCCTCCTTTATTCCAAATTCTCCTGAAATGAGAAAGGGGGTTTTTTTTCAAACGAAACAGTCGGTTAAGTAAAACTAATGTGTTGGATGGTATTGTTTAAAAAAAAAAGTCACTCAACAGAATTTTGCCTCAGATTCGAAACAAGCAGTTCGAAACATTAACCCATGTGATTTTGCACCTGGCCCCTCTAGGAATAACCCCAAGTCCATGTGTCATTTCAGTCACCTAAAGAATTTGTAGGCTTCAAAAGACATGGTTCATCAACTACTACCTAGAGAACCAAATAAAAGTGCACAACTATCAAGAAAGACAAAGATGTAATGGAAAAACTAGTATGATTGATCCTGCTAGATTACCCACACGTGCTAATTGGTTGCAACCCCAAACCATGAGGAATTGGCAAGTCAACAATGGAGTAGTCGGTTTTCAAATGAAAGAAGGAGTCACTAAGAGAACAAAGGAAACAAAAGCCTTTCTTGAAATCAATGATCTTCAATTTCTACATGCAAAAAGAGCCATTAACAATGTCAAATCATGATGAATGCGACTTAGAATACCTCTATAAGGTTAAATCCTCGTAGCCTCTGCACCAGAAATAAGGATGCAAAACCCAAAAGACAACACAGAGATATATGCCTGTATAAAAGTCAAAGTGCCATCATAGAGAAACCAGAAAGACAGGACCCCACAGACATTAGGTTCTCAAACCAAAAATACTACCCATTCCCCTGAGAAAACAATGAATCCTGATACTATGCTTGGGTGTGGAAATAAACAAACGGGTAGAATTCTCAAGACTGTTGGTCTTAGGTGGGTTCCCACAGGAAAGTTATACAACTATTGCACAGCAGGTTGAAATTGAACACCACACATGGTTCAAATGTAGATATCCATCATGTTCATAAGCAATTGCAAACAAACTCTGGGTTTAAGTGCAGGTACGTCATTTAATGGTCAAAAGCAACAAAGAATTGACCTAAATGCAGATGCACTATACAATGAAAAGCAGGAAAATCTCAGAGTGTGGTTGCTGAAATTACTGATATCTAAGAAACCAGTGCCAGAATGGTTTCACAAAAGATGAAATCTTCAACAAAGACGTTTGATCGCAGCAGATCAAGCCTCGGTCTTCATGGCAATGACGTTTGAACAACGGCAGTTTCAAGCCTCGTCCTTCCATGCAAATGACTTCCTGATCATAACCTTCAGAAATCGAATACAAGACCACAGCATTGAAACATCATGTTTAAAGTTGGTTCCAAAAGTTTTCCTTAAGCCAAATAAGACACTACATCACGACAAAGTTGAATTACTATTCCACCTTCACATAGTCAATTGCTGAGACAACAGGTATATTAATTATATATAATTACAAAATCTTTAAAAATAAAAATTTTCCAAAAAGAATCTTCTCGACATGTCTCTTGGAATCGATAACATTTACGTGCTTAGAAATGTCGATTAACATTGACACGGGTGTGTAAATGAAGTTCGAGGCGAGAGTTTGCAAATAGTTTTCAAAGCATGTCATTTCTAATTTTTCTAGATGGCTTATGTGCAAATATCAGTACATAACCCGTACATCAAATAAATAAGTTTATAACTGTATCCTCCACAACGAGAAAATAACGTTTCTCGGTCTTAGAGCTGTTCTACAAGACAATATGAATGTTTTTAGCTCGAAAGAGAAAATGAAAGAGTAATCGTTTCAGTGCGCTTAACCCTGAGAGCGTTAGAAAGAAAGTCCTCTAACATTTGGTTTTTCCAAAAAGTTGAACACATTTTTCAAAATTTCTCGATGACAATTCATAAACTTCACATTGTGTGTTCAATCACACCAACCCTCATAATGTTTTCAAAAGACAACAATTTCTCATCGTCCACTATTTTTTAGGGGGGTTTTTTTTTTGAAAAACAAAGTTATTAAATGTTCTTGGATAACAATCAACATCGACAATTCTTATTTATTGAAAACATAATCAAATGTTCCAAACTATTCAGCAATAATATTTTTATCCCACGAATATTCAAGACATATTTAATCGACAAGGTCTATCAAAAACTAAGTGTTTATTGATTTAAAATAAGGGGAAAAATATATTAAAATTATGATCTAATCGACCTACAATGGTGCTGAACAGTAAGAAAAGGTTTTAAAAGGTTCGATCTTAACCCAACAACATCTTAATTTCACGATGATTCTGAAATCATAAGGTGGATCGGTTAAGAATCAATCCTATGATCCAACCATAAACCTGAGGATCTACCTCAAGAAATCCAAAGTAAGAATAGCAGTCTTAGTAATGAAATGGAGATGAATGTATATGGGAATAATGTCGACTAAGATTGAGCTAACACTAGAACAATCACAACAAGGTGTTAGTAATGACGTCTTGGTAAGCATTGACGGCGTTGAAGAATGAAAAAGAAATGTATGGATAAACGGTATTAAACAAAAACCCTCCACACAACTTAAGGCCAGAAACCGGGTCAATACATAATCTAACAAGAATTCACAAGAGTATTGGCTGGTAAAAGAAAACGACATCAATGGACCCAGAATGCCATGCACAACCCATCCCCACAACAAGTTTCTCTAAAGAGAAACTGTGAGCGCCATTTGTTCCACGGAGATACACACGTTATCTATTGATAACTCATTCTGAGGATCCGTGATATATGAATAGGTTGCAATCTGCTCCAAGCGCTCCGCGTGAGCGCGAGAAAACACAAAATGCCACAAATCTGGGAGAGCGAGCGAGCCAATCGATCAATAAAAAATCTCGTTTAGGACACTTCCAATTCAAACACTTGTTTGAACATCATCAACGTTACAAGATGAAAACAAGAGTCCTACTAAATATCCTGTGAAATTTGCCAGAACATCCGAGTGATACAATAAGTATTCATCAAATGAAGAAGGAGACATCCTGCTACTAGTCAGCATCAAACAAGCACATGGTAGGGACTTTCGCGAGCGATAGCGAGCGAGCGAGAATCAAACTACACACACACTGTACAGACACCTTGGTTCAGAAAATCGTTTTTCAATACCACCAATCCATCTTGAGTGCGAGTCTGCATAGATAGGTATTGACCCGAGGTTATCGCTTTGTTGGGGTGGAGGGCTTCTTTGTTACACCGGCTGTGTATCCGAGTGGACATTTCTTTTTCATTCTTCATCGCCTTCAATGCTTACAAGCCGTGAGCATTGAGCGAGCGCGCGCGCGAGAGATGAGTGATCACTCTCTACAAGTCTTAGCTCAATCTTACACAGTCACACATGAGCCGCCGATATACATTAGGGGAGCTCCTTTAATAACTGTTGTAGCGCTGTTTGTTGTTTCTGTTGGTTGGGCTGTGTGTTGTGTTAAACTATATGATATATCTCTTTGTGTGAAATCCTCCGTCTGGTTTGGATCATAGATTGATTCTTAACCTACCACCTATGACTACAGAATCATCGAGAAATAAGATGTTGTGGTATAAATATGAACCATAAAACCTTTTCTTACTGTGTATCTCACATAGAGTCGATTAGATAAGATTTTAAATATAAGTATTCTCCCCCCTTATTTAAAAATAAACACTTAGTTTTTGAAAGAGTGCGCGTTGTGAATTAAAATATGACTTGAAAATTCGTGGGATAAAATATTTATTACATGAATAGTTTGGACACATTTTGATACAGTTTTCAAATACACAACATAATTCGATGTGATCGACACATTAAAGGCTTTGTTTTTCAAAAAAAAAAACCCCTCAAAAATAGGACCAATTGAGAAATTGAGAGATGTCGAGAGAGAGAAGCGAGAGGAGATATTTAGAGAGAGTGAGTGAGTTGAACACACAAATTTGAAGATTATGAATTGTCATCGAGAAATTGCGAGAAACACATTTGTGTTCACTTTTTGAAAAACCAAAATGTTAGAGGACTTCTCTTCTAACGCTAAGGAAAGCGCACTGAATCGTACACTATTCTTTTTCCTTGAGCTAAAAACATTCAATGTCTTTGTAAGAACAGCTCAAGACCTGAAGAAACGTTAAAATTTTCCGTTGAGTGAGGATAAGTGTATAAAACCTTCATTATTTGAAGTCCTGGGTCTATTACTGATAGTTTGCACATAAGCCCATCTAGAAAAATTAGAAATACATGCTTTGAAACTAATTGCAACTCTCGCTCGAACTTCTTTACCAACACCCGAGTCAATGTAATCGACATTTCTAAGCACTAAATGTATCGCTTCCAAGAGACATGTCATAGAAGATTCATTATGAAATTTACTATTTTTCAAGATTTTTGAGCGAGAGAGCGAACTATATTATATACATGTTGTCCTCAGCATGCTAGTGAAGGGTGAATAGTAATTCCGAACTCTGTGTCGTATGTAGCTGTCTTCATTGAGAGAGCGGGCGTGGACAACAACTTTGTGAATCTCTCTCTCTTACTCTCTCTCTATATACTTATAGAGCGCGAGAGCGAGTGGAGTGGTCTTGAATCCGATTCTGAACGGTTATGGGAACAGAATCCGTTTGATGAAAACGAGGCTTGAACTGCGTTTACAAACTCATTGCGCGAGAAGACCGAGGCTTGATCACACTGCGTGCGTCAAAACGTATTTTGATGACGATTTCATCTTTTGTGAAACAATCTGGCACTGTAGAGAGCTTAGATATCAGTAAGTTTCTCAGCTCCTCTCTCTCTCTATGTATAGATTTACACAACTGCAAGAGTCATATAATAAAGAGTGAATTCTCCATTTAGGTCAATTCTTTGTTGCTTTTGATCCATTTGAATGACGTACCTGCACTTTAACCCAGAGTTTGTTTGCATTCATGAACATGAGTGGATATTCTACATGAGAGGAACATATGCGGTTCATTCAACCTGCTCGGTGCAGAGTTGAAACACACTTTCCTGAGGGACACCCCTAGCGCGCGCGAACAGTCTTGAAGACACAGCCACCCGTTAGTTTCCACCAAGACAAGACTAGGATTCATGTTTTGCATCAGGGGGGTGGGGAGCGAGGGTGAGGGGGGAGAGAGCGCGAGAGTGTTTTAGAACCTATGAGCGCGAGGTGGGGATCTGTCTTTCTGTTTCTTAGATGCACTTGACTTTTCTACAGCAAATATCTCTTTTTGTTGTCTTCTTATAGTGGCGAGAGAGTGCGATCCTTATTCTGTGCAGAGGCACGAGGATTTACCTTAAGAGGTATTCTAAGACGCATTCATCATATTATCTCTATATATGATCTGTCTCGTGCACTTTTTGCATGTAGAACATTGCGAGAGTCATTTAACTTCAAGAAAGGGCTTTGTTTTCTAATGTTCTCCTAAGTGAACATCTTCTTGAAACCCTACTACCATTGCGAGGCGAGAGGCGCGCGCGAGAGCGCGAGGTGAGCTGTTTGTTCGGAGTGCGAGAGGGCGCGCGTGAGAGGGCAAGGAGGTGAGGGTATCTTAGCATGATCAATCATACTAGGAGAGAGAGCCATTCACATCATTGGCTTTCTGAAGTGTGCACTTTTCTTAGCTTTCTCTAGGTATTAGGTATGAACCATGTCATTTGAAGCCTATGAATTCCTGTAGGTAATTGAAATGCCCATGCTTTTGGGTTATACCTAAGGGGCCCAGGTGCAATCACATTGGTGTTTCGAACTGCTTGTTTACTAATCTGAGGAAAATTCTGTTATGACTTGTTTAAAAACAAACCATCAACGAACATTAGTTTTATTAACCGACGTTTCGTTTAAAACTTCTCATTTCAGGAGAATATGAAAAAGGAGTCGGTTTTCCTAAAACTGATGTTTTGGAATTCGTTGACATTTGGTTGTTCGAACAACAATGGTATTTATCAAACTGAGTTTCCACAGACTTTCTTTTACATTTCTCAATGATTCTTTAACTCCCTTATAGCTATGTACTGTCTTGCAATTGAGCTTTAAATCTTGTATTTTCATTATAGTGTTCACGTTCTTTACGAAATACATTAGATCCGTTTTCTTTATGCGCAACAGAGTTGTTTTTTCATTTGTTTCCTTTACAGCATTTATGTAAAGAAAGTTCAAGAGAAATCGAGTGTTTTTCAAGTTTAGAAAAAAAATTAACAAATTATTATGAACTTCTTGTTAAACAATTCATTTGTTTCGAAAGCTTTTGTGCAAGACATTCACATTCTTTGACCTTGTGAAGATATAAGCATTGTATCCAGTATGACAGTAAATCAGACAAAGAATGCAAATATGAACAAATAACTCTTTAGACACACACTCTGTCGAGAAGTAGATCATATATTTTGAAAAAGCAGCCTTTCAGATTCAAGCTCGACATCTCTTTTAAAGGATTCAACGTACTCAAAGTCTTCATGCATTTCCGTTTTTAGTTCATGAACAAACAATAATGTCATTTATAGTTTTTATTGAAAGAGGCATTCAAAATGATTTTTATTAAAACTGCATATCATGACAGTTGTGGTTACGAAAAGAACTCCCTATTATGATTAGACCAAGCTTTTCACAAATTGTTTTAAAATTGATTAAAGTTGTTTGTCAATTTCCGTTGTAAGCTTGTTTACTTTTACAAATGTATTTCGATACGGGTATAAAGGCAAATGTTTTTTAGCAATGTTTGGCTTTGTCCCTAACAAATGTTTTTTCTCACATTGTCTTCCTAACATTTAGCGCGTTCCCACAGATCAATAAAGGTTTTTGGATGGTGGTTTGTAAATTTCATAAAGACTGTTTTGGATATGATTAAACATATGGATTCACTGAGTCTTTATACAATTTTGATCTACTCTTCTTTTTCAGAGTCACTGTGACTTCCCTATTGGGGCAAAATCATGTTTGCATGATCAAAGTATCATATGGGATCTCAAACAAACATGTTTTTTACAGATTGAGCTATCTTGATGTACTAGATTAGCAAAGGTTGATCTAACCATTATATGTTTGCCATTTGGTGGGCTAACAAAATGAATGGTCTGAATTGATTGATTAGCGTTTATAAAGAAATTTCATTCAAACTTAATTTGTTTGTCCATTACATCATTTTGCAATACTCTTTTATTCCTTACCCTTTAAATCCGAATGACCTTACTTTTCCTTTGAGTTTGACCTTTCCAAATTGTGACTTAGTTAAAAGACCCTTTTTGACTAACCATCGTGTTTCTGATTAACAACAGAATTTCATAGGCTTTAGTTTTTAAACCTTCTTTTATGTCAAGTTCTTTACGACTAATAGTCCCTAAGAGGTTCATTTAACTTTGTTTGAAGAAGTCCATAATCAATCGTCCGTCATTAAAATGAGCTTTGACTTCTCAAACTCATTCTGTTTGTTCTAAAGTGCAATCAGACAACTATCCCGACAACTAGTAGCCTCCCCTAGAGCCCTACCAGTCTCATCAAAGGTAGTTCGGCACCTTTATTTTGGAGTCAATGATGCGTTTGTTTCCCTTTAATTGCTTTAAAATCGTTTTGTTTTCCTCAGTATCAAGAGTTAAATTTGCAATTAAATTAGCAAGCGCATCACGCTCATCAACACATTCTGCAGCATTTTGGTCAACCTGATTATCATTATTACATATATTTGATGAATCAGGAGTGACATTGCTATCATCCTTCTCAAAACATATGTGTCATTAATGGATTCAGGTGCTCAGAAAGTCGTCTTTCACTGAAACACATTATTTTCATCATGGTTTTGTACCTGTTCCAATGGCTGATCAGTAGAACTGGATTCTTCAGGTAAGACCTCCTGAATCTTTGCCATGAAACTGTAATGTGCTTCCAATTCCTGTTCATCAATCTCTTCATCCGTGTCCGCTAGCCAATCATTGCTCAGCTTGCAGTGGAACACCGTGTTCAGCTTGTTTAGCCACATCATCATCTTTTCCATTGTGAAACGTGTAGATCTTTTAACCCGCTTAGGCTGCGCATCCTTTGCATAGTGGCCAAATCCCTTGCAGTTAAAGCACTGTATCCCATTCTGTTGCACTACCTGACTGCCTACTGTTTCCCTAGCCCCAACAACTGTCATTGTCCTTTGATTCCCAAACTGCCCTGACTGATTATCGTTGTTATACCTTGGTGTGGTATCTTCAGTCTTGTTCCTGGAGTTTGAAGAAGTTCGAAGGTTGTTGTTGGTAGGTTTGTAGAGCTTCTTGAAATACTTTGCAAGGAGTGCCAAATTCTTTTGCATATCCTTATCCCTCTGATGCATGTTCAATCACTGACTTCTTCAGAACTGACTCTATTGAGGTGTAACTGGTTGCTATCTCTTTCCTTTAAGTCTGGTAGAAGCACTAGGTCTTGTAGAAGTATGAAGTTTGCATAGATCTTTTTTTTTTTTTTTTTTTTGTTTTTTTTTTTTTTTTTTTTTTTTTTTTTTTTTCTTTGAGGTTTTGGTGCTTGATAGTAATTATCTGAATATGGTTGAGCAGCCGTAAGAAGTGCTAATGGATTTGCACTTTTGGCTATTCTCTCAGCACGGATATCATTAACTTCATTTTGATACTGCTTCAGAATGTCAAAAAGTGTGTGATATGAGATAGTGTCCTATCTCGTTTGTGATTGCTTTGAACAACCGTTCCCAAATCTTTGACCATTCTGGTTGAAGTTGTTGAAGAAATTGAACATTCACTTGCATTGTTGTAACTTGCAAGTTTTCCATCACTCATTCATCAGTTTATAAAACCGTGAGTAATACGACTCTATTGATTCTCCATCTCGAGAAGTAAACTTCCTAAATTCCCAGAACAGATTGGTCTTTACATCTTGTACGTTCAATGATTCACCCTGTTGTAGCCTTTCAATGGCTATCCACATTTCATTGGCCGTATTGCAAGCATCAACAGTGGAATAGATTTCATCTCCAATACCAGTTAAAAGCAAGAAAATTGCTTCTTTTTCAGACAGAAAGTGTTCTTTGTTCTCTGGAGTCATGTTCAATACTGTTTCAATTGTTGTATGTTGTTGAACTGCAGGAACACCTTCCGTTGCAGCAACAGCTTGAACTAGTACAGTAGATGGCACGTAGGGACCAGATAGTATGCTTTTTCTCAGTCCCTCACCATTTGGTTTCGTGTCAATGTACCGTAGAAAACGTGATCTCCATTGTGAATATCTTCCTGGTCCAAGCATTGGTGGACGCTCTTTTGAACCAGCTGCCATGATATTATTATGCATTTGACTATCTGTCGAGGATGTGTTGACTGGAGTTGACATGATGAATGAATGATTATGAATTATGAAGTGTGAAAGTTGTTGGATCTTAAGTGGATATGATGTGATTGATGTTGTTGTGGTTATGTATGCAATTCTCGTTCACGGGATTTTACACGTCTATGATTAAAACCGATAAATGATTTAACGGGATTTTACAAAATCAATAGAAAACCGTGAATGATTTGATTCGGAATCAGCGGCCAATGATTTAATTGTCTAAAAACAGATATATTTTTTTTGGCTAGGGTTAAAGCTGTTTGTTTAAATAGGCTCACCAAACTGAAACGGGCCTAAAAATACAGATGGGCCGTGAGCTAGAACAAAAACAAGTCTAACACAAATTCCAAAAAACTGAAAAATGTCAATAAATCATGGTAAACGAGCTTTTTGGGCCTCGAAAAATCCTTAACCAGCTAAAGGGTGGTTACAGCGTGATCCGTCACGTTTTTCTCTTCGATTTGAGAGGTCACGGGCCTAAAACGGACTTACGGATCAAAAGTTATGGCTGTTTTACTGAAACCCTTTTGTTCACACAAAAAAATTCTTAGCAAACCGCTGCCATTTAGTAACTCGCCGTTGTGCAACTCGCCGTTTAGCAACTCGCCGTTAGCAACTCGCCGTTAGCAACTCGCCGTTAGCAACTCGCCGTTTTTAGCAACTCGCTGTTTTTAGCAACTCGCTGTTTTATAACTCGCTGTTTTTAGCAACTCGCTGTTTTGGTCAACAAACCGCCGTTGACTATTTCCTTAAATCGTGGATCTTGTCCCTTTTTCTGTCAAACCGCCACGAAGAATGCAAGGGACGAATTTTGCAAATATTCACCCAATGAACTTTCTAGCCACGAATTGAGTTAGAAACATGTAATACTTTGTGAGTACATCAAGTTTAAGCACACCTTAAGACCCCGATTACCTTGTACATCGTCCATATGAGTACACTCCTCCATGAAAAACACTAAGCTTTAAAAAGCTTATATTTTGCATTTTTAAGCTTGTATGACACACGAAATTTTATAGCAAGTCTTCCTTTTTGATGAGTAGAACAAGTAAGATCAAGATTAACAAACATTAACCAAAAAATTTTTTTGAGCCGTGGGTATTTTTCCACAAAATAAGCCACGAATTTGAGCTAGTTTAGCCACACGAATCAATCACGAATCCACCCTTTGCTCTGATGCCAATTGTAGGATCCCGATTAACACTTCATAACACGATTCAATCAAGAAACTAGAAAAGAGAAGATTGTTTAGAGAGAGAGAGAAGAGAGAGAGATGAGAGAAAAAAGATATTAGATTTTTGATAGAAATGAGATTTATGAGAATAGATATTTTCAAAAGGAAAATATCTATATATATATCCCTACGCATTTAATGTGACGCGCGGGATATTTAACTAGGACTCGGGCTCGGGTTTTGCTTGGGATTAAACCCGAAACATATACAATATTAGATTAACTATCGAGCCCGATTCCCGATATTATCCTATTACAACATTAACTAATTAAAGACCGAAGCTCCATCGTAGAGTGATCGAACTTCCTTGTTCGACTCAATAAATTGAGGCTAACACGTTGATCTCACTACCATGAAGTCCATCCATGCTGATGTTGAATGTTCATCATCCCCTACTTTCACCAAAAGTGTTATTTGTCCCAATGGCCATTTTATTTCATCGTTGAATCCTACTAGCGAAGTTATGGCCGGAACCATTTGGTTTCTTATTTTCGGATGGAGTCGATTAAAGCAGTGCTCATAGAGTATTTCGAATGATGACCCTCCATCAATACACATACGGTGCACTTGGTGCCCTCCAACCTCTGCTTCTATTATTAGGGGACCTTCCGCTCCCTCATCGTTCCCCAGGGGTGGGAATGATATCTCGAGGTCGGGTGAGAAACTTTGAGTTATCTTCTGTCTCACTGCATTTTTCCGCGACTGGATCATCAAAATTGCCTGAGGCTTTTCTTTTCCGGAGGTCTCACCTTTCTTTTTTGGCTGTTCTTTTCCGCTCTTCAGCTCCCGGATTATATGCGACAGTTTCCCGGCTTTGAGCATATCCTCAATTTGTTTCCTTAGATGGTTGCATTCATCTGTATTGTGGCCCACTTCTCCATGAAATTCGCAAAACTTGTTTGCGTTTCGCTTTTCAACCGGGGTTGTCATTAGAGGTGGGGTCTT
>BQNB010040612.1:3207-47289 GCA_026074375.1 Tanacetum coccineum
TTACGGGCATATAAAATGGATAGAAGACCTAGTGCCCAACTCAATGTAGAGTCAAGTGATAGTCAACTACGACAAATTCGCTCTCTGGGGAATCTTACATTGGGGCAAGAAGCGAAGACAATTCTATGCATTTGCAACCACAAGGGAATCAGCTCGTGACGTCTACTCAAAGAGAAGAATTATTGCTGTCAGAAAGGTAGAAATAGTCGAATGGTAAAACTACAAGCATCTTGACTGGATTACTTTAAGGAGGGATGACGACATTCTTTACAAGTTCAAAGAAGGCTATTTCCACCGACTTCGGATCCAAGACATTGAAGACATGCTGCTTCTTCTCATGCAAGGAAAGGTGACAAATCTCAACATTGAAGAACGTATTGCATTTAATGTCTCCTTAAGAATGTTCACAAGAAGTGTTGTCATCCAAAGGCGTGTGAAAGATCTTCAATTGGGTGTTGAAAGCTATTAAAAGAAACTCAACCTCACAAAGCCTAACACGTACAGATCTAATTTGAGAAGAAGAGACGCTTACACACCATACTCTGATCCTAGAGGATTCATCTATGAGAACAAAGACAAGAAGAACAAATTGATGTGCAGCGATGGTACTCTCGATGATGTTCGGACTGCTCTGAATGATCGCCTCAAGGGAATCAGAATGGAGTATCTGCCTCAGACTTTTTAGAGCCAAAGTGACAAAGTAAATGCAAGAGCTATGATTCAGGCAATTGATAAAAGATTAACGACGAGGAGGATCATGCGGAGTTTGGAGAGATTTGTTGGTGGAAGACCATACGAGGGTGACTTACGGCTACTTTAAAGGACCATATGATTTATCATATGTTGTTCTCATCTTATAAGGTCAATCCTCGTAAATAATTTTATCTTGTGAATATGTTAATAACTAGTGTAGATTTTTTAGTGAAAAATAAGATGTGCTCGAGTACAAATTTTTTCAAGAATTTCTTAGAAAATTCAAAATCTTTCAAATAATTGTACTCGGCACCATCTTATAAACCCTCAAAAGTTAAGGGGGAGCAATAATAGGTTCCATTATGCTTGAATACATCATTTAGTCCCCGAACGGTTAATCAATTGATATCCAAAATATCAAGGGATTAACATTTTGGATAAGGGGAGAAAATGTGATTAACCTGGACTTAATGTATATTGACAGAAGTAATCAATTAAAATGGACTCGATGCACTCCACACTTAGCATGTACTACGATTACGATGCACATGTTAAGAGGGAGCTTTTAGTAATGATTAAAAACATTCAAAGTGTAAACCTTTTTATATTTATATCAAACACTTTGAATGAATTTTTCAATGTTTTTGGTTTGTAAAGGTGATGGAATACCCTAAAAGACTGACCATGTACTTAATTTATGGAGTTATAAGGTGGTTAGGTATAGGTATTCAAATCCCATGATCCAGCCAGAACCGGAGGGATCTACCCAGGGATATTCACTAGTTAGTGTAGAAGTCCTTAGGTATGATTAAAAAGAAAAAAGTGAGAATCGGGAATAATGCCGACTGAGATGGAGCTAACACTGGAACAAACCCAACAAGGTGTTAGTTATGAAGTCTCGGTAAGCATTGAAGGGGTTGAAGAATGAAAAAGAAATGTAAGGATAAAGGGTGAAAAGAAAGAAGCCCTCCATACACTTAGGCAGAAACCGGGTCAATACATATGCTGTCAGAAACACTTAGGTGTTGTCTGACATTGAAGACAGTCATGGACCCAGTGACGCTATGCACAAACCCCTCCCAGCCACTCAAAGTCGGAAAGACTTTGTTTCAAAACTCACGGAGATACACTCATTTCTATTGACTTTCTCACTCCGAGTTAGTTGATATTGAAAAGGTGGCACTCAGCTCCAGCCTCCGATCACTAAAATTAAAAGTGCACTATTGAGTCTAGAGCCAAAAGAGATCATCCATTAATCTCATTAGGACACTTGTCATAATTTAGCTTGTTATCTCACACAATGTGAATATCAAGTAATATCATTAGAGTCCTACGCAAGATCCTTGTGATTTTGCCAGAACATCCGAGTGATACTTAGGTATTCACAATGAAGATGGAAATCCTGCTTGAGCCAACATCAAACAAGCTCATGGTAGGTAACTTGTGTTTTAAGAATAAAAGCTTGTGACAACTACGAAAAGCAACAATGGTGCGATTCCTTTTTGAATCAAACTTCGTTCACAGGTTATGGATCCAACGGTTAAAGAATGCTTAAAACTCTCGATGTGTCACAAAACTCTTAGCCCACAGTGACACGTCGATTGATTTTCAAATCGATTTTCTATATCATTCAGTGAGATAGTAAAACTCACTGGGTTTTACTCTTATCGTGTTGTGTACTTTGAGAAGTTCCGATAATGAGAAACTTGGTTGAGTTACGATGAATCTAATACTTATGTGTTAGAAAGATTCAATACTATAGCTGGAAATACTGTCAAGAAGATTCTTCTTAAATTGAATCTATCTGATCACAGGTCGATCCTCACGGATTTGAAGGTTACTCCAATCAAACCTGGGCGAATGACAAAGCCTATATTCGCCCCGTTGCTTTTTGCTAAATGGTTTATCGCATGGGGGGATTATTTAAAGATGGTGGTGGAGGTTTCTGATTCCAGCTGACTCACAAGATCCTTAGCCACTATGCTATACCGATAGACAAACATAAGGACATCATGAGCTCAAATAACATGATTTAGACTTTCAGCTACTTTGATTACCGAACGTCTTTCTTGAAGTGACGAGTGTTAAGTTAAAGAATTTCAAGACAAGATACTACATTAAAGCTTTTTTCAAGTCAACAAATCAAGGGAAGGTAATGAGCATGTCAGTCCAAGTCACAAGTTCAAAAGATGGCAAAGTTTCAATGATTGGCGGAGAAGAGTGATTGTGCTTGGATGATGATCTCAAGATGCTCAACTCACATGTACAGAATACAAGTTTCAAGGAACAAGCTCAATCAGAAATCAATGATCATACAAACATACTCACAGGAGAATATAAAAGACGAAGATAAATGGACGAAAAGACAAAGCATTGTAATGTAGCGCTTAAAGTTTTGTAAAATGGAGTGACCTCCCTTAGGGGGAGATTGTTGGAAACACAAAAAGTGTCAGGTCACTTCCAGTTGTAATGTTATTAGCTTTGTAGTTAGTTGTAATGATTAGATTAGTTATCTAGTCCGTCCCCAAGGACCATGGAAAGGCCAATCATAGCCCATGGGACCAGGCCCCATCATGTAAGTATATAAGCCCTCTCATAGCCTTGGAGAGGGGTTGGTTGTTTCATTTTCCATTTTTCACACACATAATACAATTCATCCATTCTATCCATCACAATCCACATCTCCTCCTCTTGTTCTTGGTAGATCATAAGATTACATGTTTCTTCATTAAGACTAAAGTACAAGTTGCTAGACACTTTTTCCCGACCGTTACCATGATAAAGACACAACTTTTACAACGTCTTGATCATTGATAAAAAACAACAACTTAAGTTGGCGTTCCCGTAACGGTCAACTTCCTAATCATCCCAAAACTTTACATACTCTACAAGGCAAGTGGCAATATCTTACACTTTGTACAATACTCTACATCGTTGATTTTTTAGACGTATCAATGAATAATCGATCCTTCGTGTAATTCCTTTGGTAATTCCTTTTCGAAATGATTATCTTCAAACGTTCTTTCTTACTCTTTTTGTATTTTTCTCATTTTTTCAATTTTTTTGCTAACTATTCTTCAAATCTCGGTGTAGTTTCACCATCTTCATGACCATAATAATTCCAGATAATTCCTTCGGTAGTTCTTCGTTCTTCGGTTTCACCATTAATTGTGACGGTAGTAAAATCACATGAGTTTTGACTACTAATATACATTCCCATTTGCAGTGTGCAAATTTCCAACCGCACCAAAGATAGAAAATGACATAAGACTCGGGAAATACAAACTTAAACCCTAATCCTAATTTGAAATTGAAAATCAAAGCGAGAAGGGACAAAGCTTATTACCGTACGATTTGGATAAAGAAATGAGTGTGATAACGAATCAAAAACAAGGAATCTCTAAGAATTTGGTTTAGTAAGTATTTCGTATGAGTGTGGGGTGAAAGTGTGTGGTAAAATCAGATTTGGCATATTGATTGGGTTTTTATACCCAAATTCTATACGCCGTATTGGCGAGTTTTGTTGACTTTGTCAATTTTTGTAAAAAATTGTGGATACGCCGTATTGGTTTTACCCAAATACGCCGTATCCATCCTTAGAGACCAATTTTCCTAAAATAAAGCAAAGAAAACGTACCTTGGCCTTCGCAACATTATTGCACAATCACCATCCTTATAATATCGCTTAGGGTCGAACGGAATGCCAAATGAGGCACATAAATTCATAATGAGATAGAATAGCATTCCGTTTGCGAAATATTTCCATATCATGATTTTTACTTTTAAGTTTATGAAAAAACTTTTCGTTCTGAGAGTTTTAGTGACTCTATCGTGACTTGTTTCAAAAAGCATAGTTGAACCATTTGTAATTTCATTACCCTCAAAAGACTGCATTATATCGATATCATTGTCATAATTGTCTTTTTCTGATTTTAAATCATCAGGACGAATAATGTTGAAGGGGAATAGATCATTAAAGTATAAAATATTTTGTTCCTCTTCATCATATTCATACATTGATGTTTCATCATTTAAATTAAATTCATCGATATGTTGAGGGTTTAAGGTCGGTTCAGTTAATAAATCTGATTTAGACGTTTGAGCATCATTGTAAACAATGGCTGGAAATTCGCTCTCAAAATCATTAAAGAAGTCTAAATCATCAATATAACTGGTCGTAGGCTCAGGTGATGGCATGACTTTTTCATTATCATTTTCTGAATCCATTTTCAAATCGTTGACAGAAATCATTTTATAAGAAAACAAGATTTTGTCACAAATTATTGTGTAATCCTCATCATTGGATTTGTCAAATGATATTCTAAAGTCGATTTCATCGTTGAAAGGAGTACTTACATAAGATTTGCACCGAAGTGCATCCTGTGGTGCAAAGGCATCATTAATGACTATAGTTGGGAATTCAGCTTCCATAGAGATCTAAGGTCATGAAGACCGACATTAATCCTGATCTTCCCATATGTAGCGGTTTTCCAGTTAAACACCTGACCACGCCTATGAGCTTTTTCTTCTTTAAGCTTGATATATTCTTTCATAGTCATGTTGGGATCGTCCATCCAGTAATAAACTTACTAGAAAGGTAGTTAAATAACCCAATACGTCATATTCAGAGGGCTGAATACGTCGTATCACACAAACACAATAAATAAGAATACAATTATTCTAAACTACACTACTCCTAAAGGCTAGATCTAATCTAATGTTAGGAACCAAAATATCAAATAAAAATCAAGATTAATTTTCACTCCTCGGTAATGGCACCAAAAACTTGATGTGTCGTTGTGTGTAGGTATTTTATGTATCAAGTTTTACTATTTATATTTTGCCAACTTAACCTAAAAACAACACTTTAACGGGCAGTGTACCCGGTCGATTGTAGTTTTGTTGGTAAGTAGGGTGTCGATCACTGAGAACGAGAGCGTTAACTCCTAATTCTATCAGTATTTTAGTTATCTATGTTAAGCCTAAATTAATCTAATTTATGCAAGACCTAAGTTAGACCTAATCTAATAATAAGGGGGGGTTTCAACCTGAGAGATTGGCACGCGGTTTAGTTATCTAACCTTTGATTTTAATGATAAGTAAAGCAATAAACACAAAAAAAAAAAATAAGCAAACGATAGAGAAGCGGTCGAGAACTAATGTAAGGAAAAGTATCAACCATGAATAATCCAATAAAACGTAGGTTTGTTTATTTAGTGCAATAATTGTCTTATCTCGAATAGGCATATCATTCCTAGACTTAGGCAGTACTTCTTCCTAAGACCTAGATACGCTAATTCTGTCATAATTAGATGCATCCGCATAAGGCATCCTTATGTTGATTATAATCTATCTTAGGATCTAAGTAATGGTGCTCTTACTAAACCCTAGCTCATCGAGACTTTACCCACTTACTGCTTAACGGTTCTTTATATACTAGTAGTCCACTATCCGAGTCCTTACCAACGGAATAAGAACGTACTCATTGATACCAAGGTTACCTTATGGCTCAACTAAGCTCACTAATCTAAAGGCAAAGATAGGTCAATATTTGTGATCCTATGATTCTAGATATATAAATTACAATATGGAGAGCTATCCTGGACTCTTAGCGTACGCCCAAACAATACCGAAGTTGCAACGCATTAAATATGTAGGACTAGACCTAGTTGAATGATAGGTCGCATACAAAAGCACGTAAACGAATATAAATTGATAAACATAAACAACAATCAACGATAAATTAAGCAATCGAGATAAACAAACCAAACATTAAATCATTATAAACATGGCTGATACCTAAAGGTATCAGCCGATAGTCATTGTAAAAATACACACGGTTTGATATATGAACGATTAAAATAAAGAAACCTTAATCGAACGCGTATTGGGTTGTGCGAAGATTACATGTGTTTATTTACTTTGGATACTGAGGCTCTTTTCTAACCTTCTAGGCTCCTTTATTCGTCTCTTGGTCGACTTGGTGGTTTAAGGATTCACGTGCATACCTCAAATTGAGTTTAGGGTCGTCTATATATATAGGGTCTGGTAGTCGGTTCGATACGGGGTATCCAAGGAGTTGGATACGGGGTATTATAGATTTCTTGGAGTAGGGACCACGCTTGATATCTTCCAGAATATTATATTCATTCATATCTTGGATACGGCGTATTGAGTTTCTCTGGATACGGCATATTGAGCTTTATCCTTTGTGGTCTTTGGTGAGTGCAGGCACAGATACGCCGTATCTTCCTTGATGGATACGGCGTATTAGTCTTCAAAATAGTAATCTTCGAAATATCTTTATTTAAGCTCCAGAATGCACGTTTTTTGCTATCTTTCACCAATTACTCCATAATTACTGCAATTCTCAAATATAAACTATTAATTAACAATTCTTTGCAATAACTATACAAAATGGGTTAATAACATGGGATAAATGATGCTATAAAATAGACATTATTTGATGTCATCAATCGCTGCCATGAAATGTGTAATACGTTATCAAAAGGAGCAATACAAAGATGGATATCTTTGTAATGAGCACGATTGACCAAACAAAAATGATTTGAAAACAGTAGTTTTCAATGAACAAAAGATGAGTTAAGCTTGTTATTACCAGAAAAGATGAACACCCACACACTTGCTTTAAGAGAGAAATTTGGCAGAGTATATTTCTTTTGTAAATTTGTGTGTGTGTTTTTCTTTTCTAAGGGGTATTTATAGGTGATATGTGAAAAAGATTGTAATATTTTAACGTTTTTAATTTTTTGGAAAAAGTTAAAATTGTTTTGGTAACTCATTTAATGCAGTAACCCACTAGTTGCACGATCCTATTTTTCATGGCAACTATTGCGCCGTTTCACCTTTGCAGTGATGATGTATGAATAACGGTCAAAAGTCTTTTGATTAGACATTTTGGGAAGGGATTGTGTTTGTGGGAGTGGGCATTAAATACATGTTGGGGTTAATTAAGTGATTTTTCAAGAAGTGGGGGACCCATGACTATTGGATGACAGTTAGATAAGGATTATTTGTTCCTTATTTAATGTGTTCAGTCACCAACCTAGGACATTAAGTAACTAAAGGCTTGGAGCATTTAGTTACTTCATTTAATGTGTCCCTCAGTGTCATGAGATTCGTATGGGTTTCAGGGAGATTGTTTCAGGGAGAAAAGAATATACACCATACTGAACATGATTGATCAGGGAGACTGATTAATCAATATCCAACATGCCTAATTTTGCTTTTAGTCTGATGATAGTAGGTTCATCCAAGGGTTTAGTAAATATATCAGCCAGCTGATACTCAGTGGGGATAAAGTGTAATTCAATATCTCCTTTAAGGATGTGATCCCTAATGAAATGATATCTAATATCAATATGCTTGGTTCTTGAGTGAAGTATTGGATTGTTGGATATTGCAATGGCACTGGTGTTGTCACAAAAGATGGGTACCATCTTGTAATGGATGTCATAGTCACTGAGTTGACTTTTCATTAATAGGATACTTGGACAACACCCAAACATATTCAGCTTCAGTTGAAGACATAGCCAATAACTGTTGTTTCTTGGCACTCTAACAAACTAATTTTCCACAAATTATTTGACTGACACCTGAGGTGCTTTTTCTGTCTATATTACAACCAGCATAGTCTAAGTCTGATATCCTTTGAGATCAAAGCCTAAACATTTTGGATAATACAGACCAAGGGTTAGAGTACCTTTCAGGTACCTGAGGATTCTTTTCATAGCTGTTAGATGTGATTCTTTTGGATTGGACTGATATCTTGCACATGTGACTGTGGAGAATTAGATATCAATCCTTGTTGCAATTAAGTACATCAGTGACCCAATCATTCCCCTATATGAGGTCTCATTCACTGGCTTTCCAGCAAGATCAAGACCTAAGTTGTTTGGAGGAACCATAGGTGTTTTCACTAAGGAACTATTAGAAATTTCATATTTCTTGAGTAAGTTCCTAGTGTACTATTCTTGATAAATTGAGATTCCTTTGTCATCCTGCTTGATTTGCAGTCCAAGGAAGTATATGAGTTCTCCTATCATACTAATTTCAAATTTATTTGTCATCGGTTTCTCAAACTATTTACATAGTTTATAACTTATTGAGCCAAATATGATGTCATCCATATACACTTGAACAAGGAGAACATCTCCTTTTGATTTATAGATAAACAATGTGTTATCTATTCTTCCTCTAGTAAACTTATTTTGAATAAGGAAGGTAGATAGTGTCTCATACCATGCCCTTGGTGCTTGTTTTAACCCATAAAGAGCTTTGTCAAGTTTACAAACATAGTCAGGGAACTCACTACTTTCAAAGCCAGGAGGCTGTTTGACATAAACTTCTTCTTTCAGTTTACCATTCAGGAAGGCACTTTTGACATCCATTTGGTAAACTTTGAAGTTCATGTATATGGCAAAAGCAAGAAAGATCATGATGGCTTCCATTCTTGCCACTGGTGCAAAGGTTTCATCATATTCAATTCCTTCTTCTTGATTATAACCTTGTGCAACCAGTCTTGCTTTGTTCTTTTGATGTTGTGCCATGCTCATCTTTCTTTTTCTTGAATACCCATTTGGAACCTATGGCTATTTTTCCATAAGGGAGAGGAACGAGAGCCCATACTTTGTTTCTATAGAACTGATTTAGTTCTTCCTGCATGGCATCAATCCATCCTGGGTACTTTAGTGCCTCGTATACCTTTTTAGGCTCTATCTCAAAGAGAAAATCAGCAAATAAACATTCACTTGCTAAGGCAGCTATAAGCTTGGCAGCCATGCTTCTTGTAAGCATGCCTTCACCAGGATCACCAATGATATTTACAAGTTTAATGTGTTGATCTCTTGACCATCTATCCTGAGGAACAGGATGAGAACTTGAAGAGGCTTGATTTGTGATATGAGACTGAGTAACATCAAGGACTAAAGGTTCAGTAATGGATCCTAAAACTTCAGTAGTGGGTTAAGTGATCATTTGATCATTCTGAACATTTTGTTCATGTGTCCCTTTAGTGTTGATTGGATCAGGAGGACCTTCATCATCCTCAGTGTGAGGTATTTTAGGCTCATTAGGAGCAATTACTTCAGGGACATGATTTTCTTGGGTAATTTTAGTGAGTGAACGTCCATGAGGAATGATGTAGTATGAGACATCAGAATCTACTTGATATTGTCTAGATGGGTCATCCTCTTGAAATTCATCAGGAGGATATCTAGAGGAATCATCAATTCCTATCTCATCTACTGAGGTATTGGTAAACCTGATGGCTTCCATACTTTCATCAAATGTTACATGATAAGTCTCCTCTATTTGTTGTCTTCTTGTGTTATAGACTCTGAAAGCCTTTGAGACAGAGGAATATCCTAAGAAATATCCATCATCAGCTTTAGCATCAAATTTGCCTAGATGATCCTTGTGGTTATGAATAAACACAGGGCATCCAAACACATGAAAGTAACTGATATCAGGAATTCTTTCCCGTATATTTAGAGAAGTTTCTATCATGTCTTTTTGACATATGACTTGGATCTATTTTGAGTATAGCAGACTATTTGACTTTCATTAGACCAGAGTGCTTAGAATATAAAGTACTGAATCCATTCGCTATTCTAGCAGCCTCAATGAGAGTTCTGTTTTTCCTTTCAGCTACACCATTTTGTTCAGGTGTATAGGGAGAAGAGAAATTTTAAGAGATTCCTTTCTCATCACAGAATCTCTCAAGCTTATGATTTCTAAACTCAGTCCCATTATCAGTTTTGATTTGTTTGACCTTTACATAATTTTAGTTTTCTACTATCCTGATAAAAGACATAATCATTTCAGGTGCTTGACTCTTCTTCCTGAGAAAGTATACCCATGTGTACCTTGAGTACTCATCAACAATGACTAGAGTATATTTCTCATGATTTATGGACATTGGACTTATTGGTCCAAACAAGTCCATATGAAGAAGATGCAAACACTTCCTAATGGAGAAGTTTTGTTTAGTTTTGAATGAAGCTCTATGGTGCTTCCTTTTTTCACATGCTGTGCAAGGTTTATCCTTTGAATAAACTAGAGAAAGAAGACCAAGAACTTTGTTTTGTTTGGCAAGTTTATTAATGTTCTTGAAATTGAGGTGTGATAGCCTTTTATACCACAGCCAGTTTACACTTTCTGAGGATTTAGCAAAGAAGCAGGCTCCATTTGGAGTCAGTGATAACATGTCAAGGACATATTTGTTAGCATTAAATATTGTTCCTTGCTTATCATTAAACTGTATAATATACTTAGCATCACAGAGTTGGCTAATTCTAATTAGATTGTACGTAAGACCATTTACAAAGGTTACTTTTGTAAAAACTATACCCTCACAGTTTATTGAACCATATCCTTCAGTAATACAAGATGAGTTATCACCAAACACTACCTTAAGACCTGGTTGCTTACTTTTTTTTTTTTTTAATATTTATGGCTGATTTCTCTTGACACCAGTCATACTCCTTGAGCATCCACTTTCTAGGTACCAGATGGGCTCCTTGATGTGTCTCTGCACAAATAATAAACTTAGGTTAGTTTCTTTTGTGAACCTACTTTTTGGTGGGCTCCCTGGTCTTTGTAGCCTGAATTTTCTCACCTCTTTTGAAGTGATCAAAAATCATGTGTGGGTAGAGGTGGAGTTGTATTTAGTTTTTTTTTTTGTTTTTTTTTTTGTGCTTCTTTCTACATGTACTACACTTTACCCCAATTGAGGATTTATTAGACTGAGAAGATTCAGCTAGTACTCCTCCTCTAATGTCAATAACACGATTATGTCTTGAGGTGGAGTGATCATAACTTCCACAAATCTCACACTCAGGGTAGTTTTTACAATCATCAGGATTGATCATTTTAATCCACAGCTGTGTGCATAGGTAGAAAGGCTTTGCCTTTAATCTCAGGATCTGTTAGAAGGTGATGCTATTGATAAGGCTTAGCCTTGTTGTTTAACTTCTTTTTAAGTGATGCAATATACATCTCTATGATCTGAGGTCCTTATGATCCTCCCTTTTTGCCATTTCATGCTGATAGAGAATCCAATTATAGCACTCATCTCAGTTGAATGATTGGTATAGTGACAAAGTTCACACTTAAGTTGTGGCTTTTGAATAGGCTTGGGCCTGAGTGATTTTGACGAGCCAGTACTCTGAACTTTAGGTTTAGAATATTGACTTATTTGGATAACTCAGCCTTTTGAATCTTTGAATTTGATTCTTGAGTCTTTTTCTGAGTTGATCTTTTCATCTATTAACATCTGAACGAGTTTGGTTAATTCATTTAACTTTGATCTTGTTTAGTGTCTTTGACTTCAGTAGGAACTGAAGGTGTGGTTTGCTTAGATTCACTAACAGTGATAGTTCGTGAAACACTTTCGTTAGAAGAATCCTACATTTCAGGCTTTGTGTGTTTTATGATACCTAAGCTTGGTCTTTCTTTTGGAGAGTGGGGTTGAAAGGTCAATGGCATTACCTCTGAGCTTGGTGAAGCTCCCTGAAGAATTTTCAAGGGAGGTAGTGGAGTAAGGAATTCAGCTTCAGAATCTTTGGATGATTCAGGGGTATTTACGGTTTCAAGAGACTCATTGACAGATTGACTTTCAGGGACTAGAATTCTTCCAGTATTAAAGTTTGGAAGTTTGTTGTTAGGATTGAGTCTCTCAACCCAGTCTTTAGTTTTTGGAACCATTTCTTTATCATACCCCATGGAAGCAGGAACGAAAAGATTTTCATTTTCATTCATTTTAGATGATGACTCAGTGAGTAATTCACCACCAAAAACTTTCTTCTTTTGGTGAGGAATTTGCTCACTGATGCATTGACTAACCTTTTTTGAGCTAGTTAGCCATTTTTTATTGATCTTTTTCTCCTCTTTGATTAGTTATTGAAGAGCATGATTTAACTTTATAAGTTCAGTGTTTTGAATTTGAAAAGTAACAGCATTAAGCTTGGCTTATTTTAAGAATAGCAATTCATCTCTACACTTATTTAATTCAAAAACCATTTTGTTATACTTAGAAAGTAAGTTTAATCATTGCTCTTCAACAAACTTAAGATCAATGTTGATATACTTTAGGTAATTTTGCCAATCGGTATCTTCATCCATAGAGAGAAGAGTGTTTACCTTTCTCATGGTGATGTCGACCCATTCACCATTACGAGCATGACTCTTTCTAATAGTATCATCAGATAGAGCTATCAGTACCTTGACCTGAGTGACTTCTTCCTTATCAGAAACTTCTTCCTCATCCCAATCAAAGGTTTCAGTGATTAAACCTTTGTTCTTTGGTTGGAAAGTCTTTGGGTTCTGAGAGCTTGAGGGACTTGCCTCAAGGAGTGCAAGCTTGGCTTTCATCTTCTTGTACTCAGCCTTGTAATCTTTCTGAATCTTTGGATCAAATTGATTATTTGAGTTAGAAGAAGACTGAATAAGTTTTGGAGTAAACTTTGGTTGAAATCCTTTAAACATTGATGAGTAATTATTCACTGATGATTTATAAGAAGGTTTAGACATTTTAGAAAAGCAATCTCTTGCAAAATGACCTTTGTTGCCACATTTGTAACATTCAGTATTTTCATTTGCCTTTTGACTTGAGAAATTATATCTTCTTTTTATAAAACGTTTTGAGTTTGCCAAAAGGGCTCTTTCATGATAATCAATATCTAAGTCTCTTAGATACTCCTATAAACCTTTCTTTTACTTCTATTCATTAGAATTTTCTTGGAAATCCTGAATGACATTGTTAGAGAAGAAGGCAATAGAAATTTGAGTGCTTGAGGGAGTGGTAATGAGGGCCTTTTTGGTGTCAGAATACCTTCTTTGGATTAGGTTGTCCTCACAGAAAAACCTTCCATAGATATCTGCAAGGTCAAGGGTCTGAGTATGATTGGCATTCCTCAGTCCCTGAGAGAAGGTTAGCCACTTCTTAGGGAGACTATTTATGAAACCAACATTGATTTCATGGTTTAAGAATGAGGTCTAACACATATATTGGCAAGCTTCTTGAGCATGGTCTTATAGCGGGTGTAGGTCTGTGAGAGACTTTTAGTGGACTTTGCCTTGAAAGTTTGATACTCAAGTTTCAGATCCATGATCCTATTTTCCTTGGTATCCGAGGGACCTTCAAAGCTGTAAACCAAGTCAGTCCATGTTTCTTTCGCTGAAACACAACTAATGACAGATTCCATTATGTCATCTGGTAGACATGACATAATGATGCTTTTAAGGCGCTGGTCTTGAACGACCACCCTCCTCTCATCTGGAGTCCATTGGGACTCAGGCTTAGCATCACCTTCAGCTATTTTTGGCTGAAATAGACCATCCTTAATACATTTTAAGTAATAGGGTTCCATTCCCGCTAAGTAGCAAAGCATTCGCTTTTTCCACTTATTAAATTTTCTCGGCTCTAGTTTAGGAGCAATAGCAGCGTAGCTACCTCCCTTTTTGTCAACTAGCTAGGGTACATCATTTACTGCAGCCATTTAAGGATCTAGGTTTTAAAAACTTAAGTAAATTAGTGTTAAGTAAGTTTTACAAACCTGAGGCTCTGATACCACTTGTTGTTCCCACTTAGTTAGTGAACAATAACTACAAAGTTATCATTAACTAACTCATGGCATGCAAGTAAAGTAAACAAATTGTTGTTTGAAAAGATTTGTGTACGTAAATGTAAATAGCAAGTAAAAGACACAAAATTAACTTTTCAACGTTTAACTCTTTTTATTAAGAATTATACCCCATTGTATGCGGAACTACAATGGGGATTGAATGACAATGTGTGTGTGTGATCTCCTTACTAATAACTTTGCATAAACCTAAAGTGTTATGCAAAGTTAACTACTATGCTAACCAACTGAGCTTGCTCAGGGACTTAGTAGATTTGGAGGAGTAGATGTGTGTTTGTGAAAGATACGACTTTGAATGCACAAACTTGACATCTACTCCATTACAAGAGTTCTATTTATACTACTTAGGTAGGGTCACACCTCTTGGGTGTTGAGCACTTATCTTAGATCTAATAGGTTAGTACATGTGTACTGTTTTGTCCCTATTACAATATCCATTCTAAGTATGGGACAAATGCTCTTTCCAAGTTCAGTTCCTGACACTGAACTTGTCTTATACCCTCTTCAGGATAAGTTGACTTCTGGAGATAAGAGCTTAGACTTATCTGCTTTCAAACTATCTCGCCTATTCTTCAGTCTCTTGTCTTCAGGGTCTTCTAGTTGTTGGAGATCGTATGGGGCTCAGTGAGTCTATTGCCACAACTCACTGAACCCATCACCTTCTTCTTTGGCTCAGGCTTTATTCACTGAGAACCGCCTCACTGAATACTAGAGTCTTTCTTGTAGACTCAGGCTGAGCATCTTGAAGGCAACTCACTGAGTGACTGTTCACTTACTGACCTTGAATTATTAAAGGATATTTACACTTAGGTTATTTTGTATTCAAATACCAAGTGAAAGATCAGTGGACAATGAAATTGGCCTAATAAAGATCCCTTAGAAAAACCTGTTGAGCCATTCTTCTCTTTTTCACACCATATGTCTATTTTGTTACACCTTTGCACCTTAGCCTACCTTGTAGATAGTCTACTTTATCAAAGTGGCTAGTTGCTTTTGTATAAAGTTTTGTATTTCTTGTGTCAAAGTGAAATTTTTTATATCTGTTATGGTCGAGAAAATGTATAATGCAATGGGAAAATATGTAGCTCGTGTATTTTGCTACTTTCGCGATTATGTATTATGTCCAAAGTGAAGTGTTAAATTATTTTACATTATGGCAGTGTTTTTAATTTAAAAATTTTTTTTTATATTGTTAATTAAATTATATATATACTTAAAAGAAAAAATAATTAAAAAAAAATTATCCAAAAAAATTATATGATTGTGAAGACGGTGAATTTGTACCGAGGTTTATGTTATGGAAAAAAAAAATGAAAAAAAAAAAAAAAAAAAAAAAAAAAAAAAAAAAAAAAAAAAAACAATAGGAAGACAAAAAAAAAAAAAAAAAAAAAAATAGAAAAATGCATCAAAAAAGAGAAGGAAGTTTTATAGTCGATTCGCTAAACTTAAACCGATGAAATTCTTGGAAGGATCGAGTATTCGTTGATATGTGATGATGTATAGTTTTGTATTAAGTAGCCGATATCACCACTTTTGTAAAAGTTTGTAACTTTGGGATGTTTGGGAAGTTGACCGTTATGGGAACGCCAACTTAGGTTGTCTTTGTCATTTTTATGATCGAGGCGTTTGTATATATTTTGAGTCTTTATCATGGAACGGTCGGGAAAAGTTACTAGCAACTACCTTATTTGTTCAAGCTTAATCTATTTGTTTTGTGAATTTTATTTAACAACAATTTACTTCCCATTCCTAGCAATTAACCTTAGGTTTTACTCGAACGAGGTTGGATTGGGTCATGCATGTCTATTCCGTCGTTACGGCCATGTATGCGTGATTTAGCCTCCTTGTTGGTTTATTACTTTTGGTGAAAACTAGAAGATCCCTACCCTATATCGTTCTTCATCCTAACCCTTGGTTAAACTCGAATAAGGATGTGTTCGAACACACATGTCTATTCCGTCGTTACGGCCGTGTATGGGTGCTTCAGCTGCCTTGTTGGAGTGGTACTATCGGTGAAAGATTGTTAGAATGATCCACTTTAGCCTTATATAAAAACCCAATTTACCTTTTGACTTGTTTCTCCTTAGCTCTAGTGGTGGAGATGTGTATCCTTGCCAAGCTTATGATACGAAGCTAATCACGACCGAGCAAATGAGCGTACCACTTAAATGTTACACCCTAGATTAGTTGAGTGATCTGAGTGATTTCATTTCCATATTTCGTGAGGTGCTTGGTCTTGTACAGGTGATTAAAACGAAAGAAGTGCTTAAACGGAAAAATCCTTGACTTTGGTTGGGATACATTTTCAATATAATCTAGAGTCTACTTGAGGACAAGTAGGATTCAAGTGGGGGGATATTTGATGACATCAAATAACGTCACATTTATACCATCATTTATCTCGAATAAACTAACCACTTTTATATAATTATTGCAAGAATTCGTGCTTAATTGCTTCAAAGTGTTATTTGCAGTAATTGAGGGGTGATTTGTGAAGACATGCTAAAAGGCGCATATTTTGGCGCTAAAATGAAGATATTTTGAAGATCACCCCATTCTGACCAATACGTCGTATCCAGGAAAATATAGGGTAGGGACCTTCTAATTTTCAGCAAAAGTCGCTAACAAACCAAAACATGGAGGAAAATCACGCATACTGGCCGTTAATGACGGAATAGACATGCATGACTCAATCCAACCTTGTTCGAGAAAAACCTAGGGTTAATTGCTAGGAGTGGGAAGTAAATTGTTGTTAAATAAAATTCACAAAACAAATAGATTAAGCTTGAACAAATAAGGTAGTTGCTAGTAACTTTTTCTAACCGTTCCATGATAAAGACTTGAAATATATACAAACGCCTCGATCATAGAGATGACAAAGACAACCTAAGTTGGCGTTCCCATAACGGTCAACTTCCCTTACATCTCAAACTTACATATTTTTACAAAAGTGGTGATATCGGCCACTTAATACAAAACTATACATCGTTGATTTTTAAGCCACGACATTAAATCGTTTCCTTCCAGAATTTCTTTCGGTTTTAGGTGTACGAAGACTTATAAAAACTTCCTTCTCTTTTTTGATGCATTTTATATTTTTCCATTTTTTTATAACATAAACCTCAGTGCAATTTATCGTTCTTCCCAATCAATAATTTTTCCGGATAATTTTTCCTTATAATTTTTCCTTTAACACTTCTTATTTGGACATAATACATAATCGCAAAAATAACAAAATACACGAGCTACATATTTCCCCATTGCATTGTGCAATTTCCCAACCATAACAGAGATAGAAAATTTCACTTTGACACAGAAAATACAAAATTTTACACAAAAGCAACTAGCAACTTTGATTAAGTAGGCTTAATCTACATGGTAGACTAAGGTGTAACGAAATAGACATATGGTGTTAAAAAGACAGGAATGGCTCAACAGGTTTTTCTAGGGGATCTTACTCGTATGATGAGAGTAAGCAAAGAGTTACACGGGATTTAATCAACCAGTGTAGTTAGTTAATTTTACAACATATAGGCTTTTTGGTGTATTCCTAGAAATTTACTAGTTAAAAATGTTTCTCATCATTGTGGTCTGGAGTGATATACTAGGCCAAGTTCTAAAGTTCACTACATCACCGGCACACTTATATTTTTGTGGAATTTTTTTAGTAAATCGTTGGTAACGGAATAGCTTTCAATTCTCACAAATTGGCATAAGGTTTTAGTGCGCGATGTCATGTAACTAGTAATTTTTACAAAAGTTATGCTAGAAAAAAAATAATTTGGCATAATTTAAGCACATTAGCATGGTATTTGTAAAAGAAAGGACAAGTAGGCGTTCTAATTTTCCATCCCCCCACTTAGATTATACAACGTCCTCGTTGTATAGATAAAACAATAAAGAAAATGGGAAATAGAATTAGAACGAGGAACTCCCCTGATATGTTGCTCGGGATGATTATCCAATTTGAGTTCTTTGAGCAAAGTATGTTGATGAGGCTTTAGAATGCCCGTACGAGTTCAACGCACGTCTTTTTCAGAGTATTCCATACTGTTGATTTCCTTAGAGCAAGGTCCTGCATAAAATATTAGAAGATAAAGGTGCGATTCTTATCTCGGTTATACATTGGTTACAATGCAAGAAAATAATTAAACACACAATGTTGTACATGGTCAATACGCGTTTCACAACCCTAGGATACGTCGTATGGTTCCTGTAAAAACAATTAAATTTTTTTAAGTACTGAATTTAAATTACAGACTGATAACGTCCAGACACATCCATATGCCATATCCAGAGGGGTTCGATATGTCGTATGGAGTGTCTGGGAAGACAGACTCGCTCAAACAAACAATTAAAAACAATTCAAACAATTTAAAAACGACCGGGTTGTCTCCCAGGAAGCACTTTTGTTTCAGCTAGTCGTTAAGTTTGACTTTTTCCTTTTCTCATTACTCTTCATTCGCTACGTGTTATGGCCCATCCGTGATCTTTCTTATTGAAGAGTTCGTGGTAGATGCAAGACATGCTGCCAAGGTTTTTTTCTACAGTACTGATTTTGCTTGGACCCACAGTGATGTATTCTTCACAAGATCCTACCGAATACCGTACGACAGTGAATTCTTCAGTTTGGCACAGCTCGTCAGGGTCGCTGATTTCGTGATGAGCGGGAATTGGTATCAAAGAATAATCTCTATCAATGATTTCGTAGATGTCATTTCCATCTTGCGCATCCAAGTAAGGTTTGAAAAATAAATCCAGCTAGCATGTCTTTTTGTTCTTTCTTCGCATGGTTGTTGTAATTGCGATGTTGTCAATGTTCCTTTTAGTTCGCCATTATACTTAAAACTCCCGTAGTCCGCTTTTGACGTTCTTGTCTAGCTCCCAGTAGTTGTCAAACTTTGATGCCAGTCAATATAGAAATTCAAAGTAATCCGTTCCGTAGCCTAAGTCATCTGGAGTTTTACTTTTGTATGTATGGGACAATGGGTAATATTTATGGAAGAATTTATCGCACAATTCCTTCCAAGTGGTAGTTGTTCCTTCATTGTTTCACCATTTCTTTGCATCTCTACTAAGTGATTTTAAGAACACGTGTAATCAAAGTTCATCCTTATCCACATTAGGAATCTTGATCTATTCGGTTATTTCTAGCACTTTTCCAATGTGTTCGGTAATGTCACTTCCGTCCATACCATTGAAGGAGTTGTCATGCAATATTTTTAAGAATTCATCACCAATCTTTATCTCGGGTTTTGTGATCATAGATGAATTAGTTTGATCTCTATCATCGTCACTCGATATGTCTTCATCCATTAACCCTTCATTATTTCCCACTTCTATCCAAGAATATAATAATGCGCGTTTAGTTGTTTCCTTAACTTTTTTATGGTCTTTGAATTTTTAATTCCTCCAGGTTATGAATTCGAGTGGGTCAAGACCTTCTTCATCATCTACGCACATTTTATCATAATTGCTGGCACAAGATAGTGAGTAAAATTTACTGAAAAATTTATTCACCAATTCTTCCCAAGTGTTAATTTTTCCATCTCCCTCGTTCATCCACCATTTTCTTGCTTTTACAGAAAGTGAGAGAGGGAAGATCATCATGCGGAGTTGAAAAGGATCCATACCGTCCACTTCGATCGGATCGAGTATTTTAAGAATTTTAGCAATGTGGCCAACCACATCTTCTTCAACCCTTTCGCTGTAAGAGTTACTACATAGCTCCTTTAATAATTCCTCACTGAGTTCATATTTCTCATTGCTTTCGATACTTGGCTCAACAAGATATTGTTCAGCTCGAGCTTCGTTCAGAATAAGTTTTGCCATTGTTCGTCGAATGATTTCTTGAGAATAAGCACAAAATGATCAGTAGGATGTGCCCTCTCGGGAGAGAACACAATAAACAGGAAATCAAATACGAAAAATAACTACTGTTACTGTATCAGATTACCAATACACCGTATTCAATTAATTTTGAATAGCCCATATTGTCATTTATTTTTTTTTTTCTTTGTTTTTCGGTTATGCTGATGGTAAATAGCCGCATATTGATTATACAGCATACGTTGTATTGTTTGGAAGAACAGATACGCCGTTTAGACTATAGAAGTCAAAACGCTGTTCTAAGTGGAAAGGTTGATACGTCGTATCCAACTGGTGGATACGGCGTATCTGTTGATCTGTCAGAACAGGATACTTAAAAAAACAATTAAATAATGCAGGAAAATGAATACACAATTAAATCACATAATTAAATTAATTACAAACAAAATTAAATTACACTAATTATATTAATTTAAACTAATGGTTAGAAATACTAATAAAATTAAAGGTTAAACTTTTCACTCCCCGGCAACGGCGTCAAAAACCTGATGTGCTGTCTTGTAGAGTCAATTTATTGATTACCAAGTTTTACATTTATATTTAGCCGACTTATCCTAAAACAACACTTTAACGGGCAGTGTACCCGATCGGGTGGAGTTTCGTGGTAAGTAGGGTGTCAAACACTAAGAGCGAGGTTGTTAACCTTATAATCTATCAGTATTTTAATTACTTCTACTTAAGTTAATTCTAATTACTTGTTAAACTTATGCTATATACGCTTCTAACAGATATGGGGGGTTTTCAGCCTGAGAGACTGGCACAGGTTTTATGGTGACAATAATCAATTCTAAACACAATAAACATGCAAGAAAACAACCACAAGCTAAAAGAGCGGTACAAGCCAAATAATAGAAAACTGTATTAGCCATATTAAATCCGATTAAATGTGGTTTGTTTATCTAGTGCAATGATTTCTTATCTCAAAGCGGCATACCATTCTTAAGACACGCGCTACGGCGCGCTATCTATCATCTAGGGACCTAGACATGTTGAATCTTGTCACAATTAATGCATCCGCATAAAGCATCCTTTTAGTTTAATTATAATCTATCTAGGGATTATAGCAATGGTGATCTTGATAAACCCTAGCCCATCGAGACTTTACCCACTTACTGTTTGACGATATTTTATATACTGGTAGTCCACTATTCAAATCTTTATCAATTAATCAAGAACATACTTGTTGAAACATTACGGGTTACCTGCCGGTCTAACTAAGCTATTTAATTTAAGACAAGACAGAAAGTTATTTGTGATCCCCCCCTTCTTACCCCCCCCCCCACCCCACCCCCCCCCCTCCCCCCATATTTGGTTCCAGTAATATAAAACACGATATGGAGAGCTATCCCAGTATCTAGCACACTTGTTAGGCGTAACTAGACCCAGTTGAGTGATAGGTCGCATATTCAAACGCGTAGATAAGCATCATGTGATAAACATAATTAAACTTTCAACGATAAATTAAGGAAATCGATTTTAAACAAAACCAAACATTAAATCTTCATTACGATGGCTAATACCCTTGTAATTATACAAGTGTGATCAAATAACCAAGGTAAACTAAACGTTTTACCGAACGATACAAAAAACTAAATAATTACAAGAGTAAGGAAATTACACGGTGTCTTCTATGAAATCGTGATCGATGCTTGACCTTTGTTGCTCTTCTTCTCTTCAGAAAATCATCTTTCTATGAAATCGCTGATATCTTGGATACGACGTATTGAGCTGAAATAAGCAATCTTTAAACATCATCGTTTAAGCTCCACAAATCACTCCGTAATTACTGCAATTTACAACTTTAAGCAATTAAGTAACGATTTTTGCAATAATTATATAAAAGTGAGTAATTTATTCGGGATAAATGATGGTATAAATGTAATGTTATTTGATGTCATCAGGTACACAGAGTTTGCTTGAGCAGTGGAAGGAATCTTACGAGAATGATGACTACGAATATGACCCATACGATGATGATATGTATGAAGGTCAGGACATTCCTGATAAGCTTCAAGCTATTTGTGATAACTTGGATATTAAAGTTAGGGGTCGTAAGAAGAAATAATTTTTCTTGTATTATTGCTTCTTTCTAGGTCTAATTAAGTTGTGTTCCTTCCTCAAAGGAAGTTGTTTGCCTATGTAACGGGCGAAGATGTGGGACTCACCCTCATCCTTTGTACTTAATTGTTTTTTGGCGTAATAAAATTTACCGGGAAAGCCCTTTACAAAAAAAAAAGAAATTTGATACACAAGATTACTGTATGAAATTGATCAATTTGCAGATGTTTATTCTGTCAAATCTTACAGTATAACTTTTTTTTAATTGTGTCTCGTCGGTGGCCTATTCACCAACTTGATGTTAAGAATGCATTTCTTAACGGTGATTTATCTGAGACGGTATACATGCATCAACCACCCGTCTTTGTTGATTCACGATATCCTCACCATGTTTGTCTTTTACAAAGATCTTTGTGTGGTCTGAAACAAGCACCTCGTGCTTGGTTTCAGCGGTTTGCAGGCTATGCCACTCGGGCTGGATTTTCTCCTAGTCGCTATGATTCTTCATTGTTTATCTATACACAGGGTTCTCAGGTTGCTTATTTGCTTATATATGTGGATGATATTATCCTCACAGCTTCTTCCTCAGTTTTACTTCGACAGATTATAGACTATCTGCATAAAGAGTTTGATATGACTGATCTCGAGGCACTTAATTATTTTCTTGGCATATCTATTGTTCGTCACTCTACAGGATTATTTTTGTCTCAAAAGAAGTATGCTCTTCAGCTTCTTGAGCGTGCTCATATGGTTAATTGTAACCCGTCTCGGACACCAGTTGACACTGACTCCAAATTGGGTCCGGACGGTGTTCCAGTACAGGATCCTACCTTATACCGTAGCCTTGCAGGGGGACTTCAGTATCTTACCTTTACTCGCCCAAATTTGTCCTATGCAGTTCAACAGATTTGTCTCTATATGCATGATCCGAGGGAGCCGCATTTTGCCGCTCTCAAACGTATCATGCGCTATGTTCAGGGCACTCTGGATCTTGGTCTTCACCTATTTACACATAACCCGAACCTGACCCATTTAACCCGTATATATACTTGGGTTGACGGGTTAAATAGGTTACACGGGTTGAATAGGTTAAACGAGTTTCGGGTTGACCATTTAACCCGTTTTATATGCAATAGTGGGCACATTACATGGGTTAAATAAGTTAAACGGGTTGCGGGCCGACTCGATTAACCAATTTAACACATATAATAAAATATAAGTAATTTTTAATTTTGGAAAAAAAATCTTAAACGGATTGACAGGTCGACCCGCTTAATTTATTTCCAACCCGAACATAACCTGTTTAATAAACGGGTCAGATGGGTCGACCCAAACTCGACCCGAAATCTATTAGACTCAACTCGAACCTGTTAATTTTCGTGTCGGTTTCAGATGGGGTTTCATGTCGCGTCAGAAATTGCCACCCCTGCTTGTGGCGAGGCCTATGGTACACACGTCAACACTCAAACATAGAAAAATCGATCCTTAAGTTAAATTATAAACAATTCTATTTTTTTATAAATAAAACTAACAAAGTTGGTCGCCTGCTATCCCTGCTCCTCATTGGGATGACGTGATCGTCAAGTGATGAAGAATATTCTAGTGATGATGAGAAATATGGTATTCCAGAAGATGATGTTGTCCCTGCTGTCTCTACTGTGCCTTGGGATGACGTTATCGTCATCTCAAGTGATGAAGAGCCTGAAATGCCAGCGAAGAAAGTGAGCGTGAAAAGTAGGAAACGCGTCTTTGCTTTGGTTGATGAAAGTGATAGTGATGAAGATTGTTGGTCAAACGCTTTTCTTTTCTAAACAACAATGTCTTATTTTTATTAGTGTTAAACATTCTGGTTTAGCAATTATCTTGCACTTCTTTTGATTTGTGTTAAACATCTTTGTTTAACAATTATCAATATCAGTTATCAATTATAAATGTTTCTATTATAAATGTTTGTGTTAAACATTCTTGGTTATCAATTATAAATGTCATTCTTGTTTTAAAATTATAAACATCTCGCATGTTATCAATGTTTCTATTATCAATGTCTTGCTATGTGTTATGTTTCTATTATCTCCTGTTGATTTACAAATGTTTTGGTTATTGTTTTGTATGGATTCAATACTTACTTATGGCTTAGTTTAGATCATTTAAAATGCCACAATCTTCAGTAATGTTTTTTGATTCGGATGTATAATTTTGTAGAGTATACTTTCCAAAAAAAATTTGTCATCCCTTCATTGCCACAAAACTATGTTAAAGAAAAGTTGTCATCATAAACTCTTTTGGAAAGTATAAATTCCATTAATATTTTCAAAATCTAATCGTGTGCATGCCAAACCTTATAACCGAGTATTTTGATAACTTATCTATACTCCTTATAAAGGAGATTTACCCAAATGTTGAAACTAGAAATCTAGAAAAGTTGAAATCTTGAAAAAGTTGAAAATCCTTATTTTAAGAAACATTGGAAAAATTAAAATCATTATAACCTACGAATTAATAATAGCAAACGAAACTGATATGTACACTCAGTCAAACGAAACCGATTGCCTCATTAATTAATTGATTGACTCATTTTAAGAAACAATGGAAAAAATTAAAATCATTATAACCTACGAATTAATAATATATATACTTCTATACTTACTCCTTATAAAGGAGATTTACTTGAAACTAGAAATCTAGAAAAGTTGAAAATTCTTATTTTAAGAAACATTGGAAAAATTAAAATCATTATAACCTATGAATTAATAATAGCAAACGAAACTGATATCTACACTCAGTCAAACGAAACTGATTGCCTCATTAATTAATTGATTGACTCATTTTAAGAAACATTAAAAAATTAAAATCATTATAACTTACGAATTAATAATAGCAAACGAAACTGATATGTACACTCAGTCAAACGAAACTGATTGCCTCATTAATTAATTGATTGACTCATTTTAAGAAACAATGGAACAATTAAAATCTTTATAACCTACGAATTAATAATAGCAAACGAAACTGATATGTACACTCAGTCAAACGAAACTGATTGCCTCATTAATTAATTGATTGACTCATTGGTGGGCTCATTAATCTCTCATAATTTTCATTGACTAGGGTTTGGTAAATCCCCTATAAATAGGGATCACAATTGCATGAAAAAATACACAGAAACATAAACATTTAGAAGCTGCCACCGGGAATCGCTGCTGAAAACGAGGTCGTTGTCATGAATTCCCGCCGCTATGCGCGGGTACACGAGGTCGCTATCGGAAAATGAGTTTTGAAAATATAAAAAAGGGTTTAATTTGACCTGTTTTTCGACCGGAACCGGTTGAACCTTGGGTAGAACCGGGTTTCAAAACATTATGTTTGATCTCCAAACCAGAAAAAGAGTTTGATCAAGGAGGAGTCTACACCTCAAATGTCGTGTACCAAGAAGTTTTACACGACAAGTAACGTGTGCTGTTAGATTTTATCTCATAATGATGTAATGTTTCACTTTCAATTTAACTGAATGTTTTGTTTGATACAAGTTAAGAATTTCTTGCATTTTACAAGTGTTTGCAATTTCATTTATGTTAAGAATTTCTCGCATTCAAGTACAAAGCCACAACATTATTAATGTTGCATATCGTTAATTATCGGCCGAAATAGATTTTCCGTGCATGCACGGGTATTTGTCTAGTATAACAATATGTTCGAGCTCCAACCAAATCGCTGAGCAACTTATTATTGTAACAATATATACTCCAACTCCATAGTTAAAACTTTAAGTTCTGTTACAGCTCCAACTAATATCATCAAACATAATTAACACATAAATTTAGATAAAATATCATAGACAATAACAACATCTCATGATTATATATTATCATAAATAAAAATTGAAGGTGACATTTGATTTGATAGATATTTTAACAAATTATTTATCAATTGATAAAATGTTTAGTCTATTCTTTAGATAAAACAAATCAACATCATTAGTCAAAAATTTCCAAACACCAATGTTTAATGGTTTGCCAATAGTCAACAAAGGTTGTTTAAAGAGATATCTTGCAAATAAATCATACGGAGTAACATCTATATTGTGTTTGATAGTGTATTTTTAATCATTTGTACACTAGTATTTGATCTAAGAATTTAAATAGCTTAATAGTACATCAATAGATTGAGTATCACGTAGTTAATTCAAACTCAAATACGATATTACAAACTTATAGATTTTGTATTGACATCAAGAACGAACTAAAGCTTTGTGGCAAAGGATATGTGTGAACATTTTTTTTTTGAACGACAACTTTATTAGAAACACTAGCAAGAAGCTAGACAATTACAAAGAAATCAAATATGGGTGTTGAATCCAACTATCCCATCTTAACTTAGAACTACCTCTAGCTTTACACCAACAAAAAGATCGTAAAACAATATCATCGAAAATGGACTCTTTACGAGGCTTTTTACTCGCGAAAAGTAATTGGTTCCGGAAATTCCACAAACTCCACCACGTAACATAAAAAACGCCTTTCAAAATAACCTTCAAATTAGAAGCAAGACGAACCGAATTGAACCAAACGAGCCATTCTGCATACGATGAAAAAGATTGCACTCCCACACATTAGTTTAAAGGTAAGTTGGTAAGTTTGTTTGGTTGACGGTTGTTGAAGTTTTTGGTGATGTATAAGTTTACTAAAAACAATAATATTAATTTTTATGCGTGTAGCTTGATGTGGATGTTTATTTTTTTTCCTTCTCTTGATATTATTAATGATTAGTTACATACATGACATTTAAATATATGGTTGTGTTTAAGTGCTTGTAATCGTTACATACCCCTTTTTTTGACTAACCTGTTCGGTTTGGGAACCGAACCGGTTTTTAGTCAAACTTTAAAAATCAGTTTTTATTAAAAACTGGTTCGGTTCGGTTTGAGTTTTCAGGCTAAAAAAACTAGACCGATACTAACCGGTTTGTAATCGGTTCGGGTTGAAAAAACCGGTAACAAACCGGTTCTTTTAATATATTTTTTTTGAATCTGTTAGCAGCAAGGCATAGTGCGGTTTGTATTTTTTTTTTCATTCGCGTTTTATACAAAATAAACTCACTAAACTTCAACTTTTATAAAATAAACTCATAATACATCAAGCATAAAGTACTTGAAACACATAGCTAATACATTTGAGCGATTTATTCATCGAAAAGTTTAATTGAGAACTTGTTCGAGAGCGATTTATTCATCTTCGGCTTCGGAGGACCTAGCCTCTTAATCTGCTGGGATTTCTTCATCGGAAAGTGAGATTGTATAACCCGCTTCTACCTCGACATCGTATAATTGTTCTTCGGTCTCTAAACAATCGCCTTCAAGACTTGAAATGTGTTCTATACGTTCTTGAGCGTCTAAGTGATCATTCAAGCAAATACACATCTCAAAAGATGACGGTGTGAGTCTTGTTCTTCGTATCATTAGTACTCGACCACTAATAAAAAAAGCGGATTCCGATGCGACCGAAGAAGCTTGTACGCTTAGTAAATCTCGGGCCATGGCAGCTAGAATGGGAAATTGGGCTTGCCTTTCTTTCCACTAAGCCAAAATATCAAAATTTGCAAATTCTTCGAGTCTCATATCCCTTATCCAATCGATTTCAATATATCTCCCAAATTCATTATTATCGGTTTGGTCAATCCTATCCCGTTTAACACTTTCTTCTCTTAAAGTATGAGATAAGCCAAGCATCGGATTCGAGCTCGTAGAAAACGATGAAGAAGCCGAACTTGTTGAAACATTTGTTGAACTCTATTTATTAAAATAAACATCAAACAAATCTTTCAAATATTTGTTAAAATTGTTTTTTTTCACTTGTTAGAAAGTGAATGTTTTCGTGATGCAAATCGAAATCAATAGAAATCTTACCCATAAATAGTTTCACCTCGCTAATGTTAAAGCATGGATTCAATGCGGCGGCACAAGTAATTACCGGTGTCAATTCTTTGAAATATTTTCTAAGTTTTTCTTTCATCGGTTCAACCATTAAATTGAATGGTGGACCACTTAATTCGAATTCACATATTTTTTAACACATTATAAAAAGTTGGTTGAGTACCCAATGACTAGTGGGATAATAAACGCCCGATAATAAAATTGTTGCGTTAAAAACTTCGAGTAAATCGGTTATTCTTTTAATAATATCCCAATTATCGAACAAAAATGGTGCAATTCGGCGGTTGTTTTTGGCAAGACCATCATGAAAAACATATAAAGTATTTTTTTGACGTAAACCACATTTAAACATTTTATAAGTCGAGTTTCATCTTGTAAGAACGTCCCAATTAGGTGTTAAAAAAGTGGATCTCGTTTCCTTACACATGAGCATATAATCTCTATATCGTTTGTTACCCGAACAATTTATATCTTGTAACATATTTTTAAAAGCGCCTTTTTATCTTACTTATTTCGGGTACCGTTAGTCCATCTTGCACAACCAAGTTTATGATGTGTGCAACACATCAACTATGATATAAAATGCCGTCCAAAGGTGGTTGGCATTTTAGTATTAGTTTATCGACAACATTTGTATTGTTAGTCACGTTATCAAACGAGATAGAAAAAATCTTTATTCTAATTTAAACACTTTTAATACACCTCGTAACATACGAAATAAATTTAGACCCGTGTGAGGATAATCAAAGTTTTGAAAAGCAATCGTACGCTTCATCATTTGCCAAGTCGCGGGATCAACCCAATGCACAGTATCACAAAGGTACGAACTAGGCAAACCATGAGGAGGCGACCAAACATCGGTTGTTAAGTTTACACTTGTATTTAAATTTTCAAAACCTTTTATTAGTACGATTTTACATACCAAGTGCATCACGTATACACAACTTACTTGAGTATATCGCGGTTGAAGAGCATTTTGAATCACCTTGGTTAATCTCCGGATGTCGAAGTGGTTAAAAGGCAAACCTTCTTGAATCACAAAGCTTGCAAATTGTTGTCAACACCGATCCGCCTCGTATGCAAAAAGACCCCCTCTCGTGACATAGATGATTGACCCGCATCCGGAACAGTTTTGAGTCCGGCGCAATACTTTTTTTCAAAATGAGCCTTCAATGTCGAGTTGGATGAGTGATTCAAAACATCATCGCAATATTTACAATGAGCCTTCAAACTCCTATACGACAACTTCACGAGATTGTAATTACACCAAATTTCCAGGTTTCGGGTTGTTTTTAAGCCGCAACAATCGTTGGGACATTTGAAGAACTAACACCGACGGAAGTTGAAGAAGATTGAGTTGCCATTTCGTGAGCGTTTAGTGAGCGATTTGGTTGTTTCAAGAGTATTTTTGAGAGTGTTTGATTGTTGTAAGTAAACCAAACTCAAGCTACCTATTTATACTAAACTTTTGTAGGCAAAATGGTCTCTAAAACATCAAAAAACGATAAAAAAACGTAAACAGCAAGTGCACGCCTCGAATACAGTGCCCCAAAAAAGAGCTAGAAACCGGTTTTTAATAACTGGTTGGGGAAAAATCGACCTGAACCGGTTTTCCAACAGCTATACTCAAACCTATTACAAATTGCCGGTTTTTTCCCTAACCGAGCTGGTTAGGGTCAAAAACCAGTGTTGACCAGTTTCGGTTTAAGTTTTTTTTTAGGTTTCAGTTTTTTTCTCATGACTAAGTGCTTGGGTGGAAGCAAGACATATAGGCATTACATGACTAAACCACAACCTTATGGAAACCTAAATTCAATAATAGTTATGTATAAATTGCTATAAGATCGATCACAAATTCGCAATAACCAATAGATAACATGAAGTCAGTTTTTCTAATATATATATATCCTTCATTGGTGCATCTTATACACACATTTGATAGTGTCCAACTTGTAACGTACTAGTCATTTTAACATATATGTCTATATGCATATAATACAAAATACGTACGTACATGTGTGTTAGGTTATATATCTTTAACGAATGCATGCATGTCGGGAGTTATTTCTGTCCTGAACCTATATTGGGTGTATTTTTTTTTTTTGAACGGCAATTTTATTAAACACTAGCAAGGAGCTAGATCAACAACAAACAATATAAGGGTTTTTAAGCCAATCGTCCCATTTGATCGATGCTTTACATCGATATTTAAACCAATAAAAAGAGCTAGAGACTAAATTATCAAAGATCAAGACCTTTTCCGGAATCTTCGTATCAAATAAAATCTTATTCCGAAAATTCCACATAACCCACCACAAGCCGTAATAGACCCCTTCGATAATAACTTTGATGTTTCGTGGTTATCATTGACTCCTCGTACGTAACTAGATTAAATGTATCGATGCCACGTTTTGAAAGAAAAATAGTTGATAAGTCGTATGAGCTATATATTTTAGTATCTCTTTCGTTTAAGACTAAAATTATGATGTTTTAGGTAAATGTTTTGTTCAACCCAATTAAGCATGTAGTTAGTTCGACATCATCAAGGTTTGGTTTAAGACAACTCAAACAGGTTCAATTGGTATTATCTCTTTTATTCACAACCACTTGTTATGAAAAAAAAAATATACAAGACTTTGCTTTTTAGTTAATTAAGGTTTCAATCTACAGCTTGTAGTTTTTAGTACAGGGTAGGAGGAGTTTGTTCTTGTGCTTTGGTTGTAATGGTTTGGTTCCTTGTATGCTTTTATTTGTTTTTTCAATAAAATAGTTGCCTTTCTAAAAAAATAAAATAAAATAAAATAATTTTTTTTCAATCTAACTTTCTTTTTTGTTAACTAGATTTTAAATACCATTTCCATCAAATGTAGGTTGGTCCCTTGACCTAATACACAACCATGTTTACAACTTACATGCATGTTCGATTGTACACATCAAAGTTTTATCACTTTTTAGTTTCATTGGGTTTGTTAAGCGTTCAATGTATATTCTAGTTTACAAAAGCTTAATTAATCTTTAGGTATGTTTGGTTGGGTATATTGGGAGATATTCATAGCATTTATATTTTAATTTCTTTCAAATATTGTGTTTGGTAACACGAATAAAATTTATAATTTCATGAATTGTCAAAATAAGAAGAATTAAAATGGCTTCAAAAAACGAGGAATTTTCATTTACTTGGGAACATTTTTTTATTACGTAGTAACTTTTTTTTTCTAGTTGTTTTTTTATTTTTTCTTGGTTTGTTGATTTTTAAATCAAAGGATATTCGTCACTAGGGGTCTTAGTCGGGTCGAGTTGGTCACCCCTGAAATTGGGATCAGTCATTTAATTGATGAATCTCATATCGAGCGTGTTAGGCGTCTTTCTCATCCTGGGACCTTAGGGATCAGATTCGATTGTCCTTTCTTATTTATTTTATATTTCCGTTTTTCTTATTTTATATATCGCTTTTAGACATGGGGTTTCGTTTTCCCATAACTTCCCTTAAATCCAAATCGACAAAACCTCCAAGATTTCGAAGTCGGTTATGTTTACATCTCTAATTTCATGTGGATTGTTCAACGTATGTACCTTTGGGAGGTATGTAACGGTTACGGCCACAAGTGGTCGATGTGTTCATTCCTAATAAGAGATCTAAGGCTGGGAAGTGTTTCGCTTCTTGTTCGGTTTCATTTAATGTTCTCAATCTTGATCGTCTATTTGAGAACTCAAAACATTTGGATGGTCGTTTTCACTTATATGCTATTACTGCTCTGGTTTGAAAGGCTAAGCTTCTACCTTTCGAGAAAGAGAAAACGGGGCCCTATGGTAATGTAACAGGTTTTAAGCAGTCTACTTGTCCAGAATCAAGGTGGACCAAAGGTCTTATTCGTCTATTTTGATACCGTCTTTGGTTTAGACGATTCTTGCTGGTGAACAGGGATCTCACGATTGTGTATGGGCGAAGTTCCCAATTTTCTTGCCATTAATAACTTACAGGTATTTTTGTCTTATCGTGGGTTTCATAACTCTCACGTAGTTTACTAGGTGGATTGTGGGTAATGATTGAATTGAAAATCATTCTAAGTCTAATTCGAAATTCATGGCACATGTTGGGGGGTTGTCTCGGTGGTTTCGCGTTTTGTATTGTGCAATCAGATTTCGCAGCTAAAAAAAACGGATAGTTTGGGTCGACATTGAGGGAGTTCCTTTAAATGCCTGGACTCGTTACTTTCAAGTTCAGTCTAAATAAAAAAAAAACGGGGAGAATTGGTTGAAATTGGAAGATGGTATACGTCTGATTGACCTCTTTGCAGAACGTAATTTGTTATTAAGACCAGCCAACGGGAGAACATCTTGGAAAGTTTATTAGCTTATGTAAAAGGGAGGTTTTTGGGTTCCGTGCCAAGGAATTTTTGTTTGGTCCACATCCTTCAAAGATGTTCCTAAGAAAGAATTGTTCTCTCGGACGACAAGTTCCGCTAAGATAAATGAACGTGTAATAACATGAACAAACGCGAGGTGGAGTATGCTAAGTAAGTGGTTTCGGACCCATACTTTGAGCGCTAACGGTGAAGTTCAGCGGTTTCGAAGCATCAACATGGTGAGTCTTGATAAGGATGTATCGTCTGATCTTTCAATATATCGACTTTACTTGACAACGCCACTGAAAAAGTATGAACCACGGATTCGTTATACCAGACTTCCCTTTTCCTACGGGTTTTCACTCCTGCCATATGATATCCCCATCATTTGTTTTTTTTTAAAAAAAATAATCAAGATATTCCTGATGCTAAATCTGTTCGACCTGCTAGTAGGTCGGGCAAGGAGTACTTCGAGGTGTATGGCAGAGGCAGAAACACTCGTGGACAAGTTCTTCTGAAAGTTCTAGTAATGGGGTTTAAGATCAAGAAAGCGGTTTCCATATGGGGAGATTTTTAGAAGAAATTGATTACGGTGGGTTAAAACAATGGGCTTTTCTATGGAATGGTTGTACAAAAGACATGGAGTTGATTTTTGGAATCTCACGGAGAACAATCAGTTTTCTGATGGATTGTCTTTCTTTAAAATATCCAAGGCCTAGGATCCAAGGCTAAGAAAGATTGGTATCAAGGTAGTTGATTCTAAACACATAAAGTAAGTTTTTTGTCTATTCAAGTAAATAAGATGGAGAGTGTTTCGGCTAATGTAGGTATATTTCTATGGGGAATATTTTTTCGACCCATTATTAGTGAGGTAGTGGCATTCAGGTGTATTCTTTGCGCTTGGGATACTAATTGCTTCAAGAAGGATCTTCATACTATATCTGATAATTTTATAGCTTTGTATGGGAGTGGTAACGATACAATCAGAAAGTTATTTAATTATATCGGGTCTATGGAACCCTATATCTGTTTTCATCTAACGTATGTTGTGGAGGTTATCTCGTAATCTCTTTATCACTAGTTGGAATAGGAGGAAAAGGGCTTAATTAATGGACGACGACTTCAAGAAGGTTAGATGTATTTGAGGAACGGTGGGGATCGGTTTTTTAACAGTCATGGAGCTAACGCGTTTAATTCCTTTTTTTCAAATTCGGTTTTAACGATATCAGCTGGTAAGGATACTTTTCACATGGGAGTCATCCTTCGGTACCAAGATGAGTAAATTATATAGGTTTCTTATGTCTAATCGGTTTACTTTCAGCTTTTCCTCTCATTTGGCTATCTGTCTGGATCGTCACCTACAGACCACAGGGCTATTTTACTTAAGGATGTTTTTTTATGATTTTGGCCCTACTCCATTTTTCCTGTTTTTATTCACTCTTGGCTTGAGCTTCTGGATTCGATGACTTGGTCTCAAACTCTTGGAATTCTTTTTCTCTTGAATGATTCCAATGGTATGATTCGGTTTAAAAAAGCTTTTCAAAATGTTGAAGACGAGATTCGAGATGACGCTTTGGATTTCAAAAGCATCAGTAGGTCTTTCTAAAGATCTTAATCTAAATTGTGGACATTGATAAGGTGGTTAGATCAAGGAGGATGTACACGACGGCATTCTTTAGTCTCGTTTGGAAGTCTTGAAATAATTACACGATGTTCAATTCTCTTCTTCAACGTGTGATATCATGGAAATGGCGAGAAAAATTCGCTGGGCAATCGAGGGGGACGAGAACTCCAAATACTTTCTATGCTTCATTAACAAAAAAAAGCGCCACATTTCTTTAGTTTAAAAGGTTTATTGTGGTAGATGGTGATTGGAGTGTCGACATGATCATGTTAAACTAAGTGTTTTGAGCCACTTTACTAATAAGGACAGATTTCCATAGACCGGGTTCTTAGACGAGGTTGCTTAACTTTCCTTTTCCTAATCGTCTTCTATAATGACCAGATCTTAGAATTGGAATCATCGATCTCAAAAAGAAGAAATTCGCACACCGTTGTGGGGTTTGTGGAGTTTGATAAATCCCCCTGGGCCAGGTCGGTTTTACTTTTGATAATGTTTTCGTAAGTATTGAGTACCGTTGTTGGTGTCTGACTTTTGCATAGCTGTGAAAATGTTTTTTGATCATGGAGATTTATGCTATTAGATGCAACTCTTGTTTCGTGCCTATCTAAAGTTCGTGATCCGAAAAGTTGTTTTGTGACTACCGTCCCCATCAGTTTAATTGGAAGCCCCCCCATCTTTACAAAGTCGTTACTAAGATCTAGCTTCTCGGCTTTCCTTAGGTTATTTCGGATCTCATTCAGATCGGTCAGACTGCATTCCTTCCTACAATAGACAGATTCTCGATGGTCTTGTATTATCAATGGAAATCTTAGCTCGGTGCAAACTTAAAAAGCAATAAGCCATGATTTATTTAAAAGTCGATTTCGCCAAGCTTATTGATTCAGTTAAATGGGATTGTCGGGATGATGGTCTATCTCTTGTGGATTCGGTCCTAAATGGCGTTCATGCGATTCGTGGAAGTCTGGTCTTCTGGGAGGGCCTCTATCTTAGTTAGCGGGAGTCAGTTCTGAATTTCATTTATACCGAGGCTTGAAACCGGGGGAACCCCATAGCTCCTTTTTTGTTTTTTACTCATATGGAGTCTCTCCACTTATCATTTTCGCCGGGCAGTTGAAGCCGGGAATTTTCAAGGATACAGATGACCCTTCTACTACGGTTGTCTCATTTATTCTGCGCCGAAGGACTGCGGGGTATGGTATTTATTGGTGAGTGGTCTCATTCTAACTTCTTAAAGAGTACATGAAATTCTTCGATGCTTCTCATTACTTTTGGTATGTCAATTAATATTCAGAAGAGTCATTCTTCTTGGTGTCGGTATCCCAGATAATTGCTTGTGGCTGAAGCTGCTAAGTTATTGGTGTTTGATACATGAAATAATGTCCTTTTAAAATACCGGGTTTTTTAGTAGGAGATGATGTGTCTTCTAAAAAAGGCTTGGGACGAAGCGATTAAATAGATGAATAAGAGGTTGTGAGGTGGAATTAATACCTTATCTGTTCGAGGGTCGTATTACCCTTCTTAAATCGTTTCTTGGCTCCACTCCTATCTACGATATGTCTGATTTTAAAGGTTCCCAAATCTGTTCTCTTATTATATGGTGAGTTCTGCGTAGGAATTTTTTTCCATTTGGCTTTCAAGAGGTGATAGAAAGATTTCTTGGGTCAAAATGGTCTAAAGGTGCTGCTTCTAAGAAATTCGGATGGTGGGAAGTTCTAGTTTCTTCGCTCTCAATCGGGCCTCTTCTTTTCATGTGGGGTATGGCGCTACCTTTCTCATTGATATACTCCTTGGTCCTGGATTATTAATCTTTAAATGGCTTGAATGGTCATGTTCTTTCTGCTGCTTTCAATTGACATGGAGCTCATCATAAACAGAAGTTAACTCCCTTTACGTCAAATGTGGTCGTATCATTTTCATTGTAGATTCGTGTGGAAAAAAGGTACAGGTTTACAGCTTTTGGGAAAAGATCTTTGGATTGGCGATAATCTTTCAAGCTTTCTTTTCCTCGTTTGTTTGCGCATGAAGAGAATAATGACATAACGGTTGTTGTAAGATGAAATACGTCTATTCATCTTTTATTCTGTCGTCCATGTCGAGGAGGTTTGTAGAGTCACAACAACTGATCAGCTTTCGTTATTACTTGATACGGTTATTTTATCTAATATGGAAGACGTGGTTGTCGGGACTTAAATGAGCTGATGGTGTTTTCAAGTCAAGATGTTCGATCTTGTTAGATGAGGCTTTTCTCCCTGAAATATCCTCGGCAAGCGTCATACCGATGGATTAAAAGTATTCCGTTTAAGGTAAAACGTTTCTTTTTGCTTGGAAAAACTTTATCTCGTTCGTTTTACTACTAGATCGATTTTGTCGTCGAGGAATGTCTCGCTTTCCGTCTTTGGCATGTCCTCTTTGTGATCACGTGCTCGAGGATTCGTCCCATTTATTCTTCGGTTGCTCTGTGGCGAAAGATATTCAGAAGTTAATTTGTAGATGGTGGAATTTGGATGTTCATCCTTATTAGTCGTACGAAGATTGGCTTATCTTGGTTCAAAGTCTTATCCGTTTAGGTTTTCTAAGACGAAAGATGGTGGTTGGAAGGCGTGTTTTACGTTTCTTGGATGGAAGCATTTGGAACTTCAGAACATTCCTTTTAGCGTATCATATTCCCGAAAAGGATGCTATTTTCGCCATTATTATTTTACCGCACTTTTATGGTCGTGTTGTGTAGCTAAATTGTATTAGATCTTTGAATTGAAGTTTAATTAGTTGGCTTCAACACCCTTTTTTGATTCTTTTGTAATTTGCTAGCTCATTGCTAGTGGTTCTAATAAAGTCGTCGTTCAAAAAAAAAGAGAATTAAAATGGCTTCAAAAAACGAGGAATTTTCATTTACTTAGGAACTTTTTTTTATTAACTTTTTTTTCTAGTCGGTTTATTTTTATTTTTTCTTGGTTTGTTGATTTTTAAATCAAAGGATATTCGTCACTAGGGGTCTTAGTCGGGTCGAGTTGGTCACGTTCGGGTCGGGTCAATGTCGAGTCAAGGTTAAAAACTTTATCCCCGAAACCGACTTTATTTGAATTCAGGTTAGTATGGTTCGTGTTAATTCGGGTCGGGTCCGTTCGGGTTCGGATCAACCCGAATATGAGTAAAACGTAATAAATTTGCTTTTTCTACTCGTTTAAATAAAAATTTTATAGAATTTATATTAAAAAAGATATTTATTCGGGTCAATCGAGTCGACCCGAAACCGAGTTACCAGAAAATTTCAACCCGATACCCGACCCTATTTAGTATTTGGGTTACTCAGGTTTGACCCCGAATAATTTTTTACCCGCGTAACCTACCAGATAGGCATAATTGAGCCTGGGTCGGGTTTTTTTGACCACCTATCCGTCAATCCCTAAAAAATTGTCAATAATATACATAATGACAGATTTCAAAAATATTTATGGAATTTTTTGTCAACCAAACATACGTAGGCATTTTAAATTCCATAATTTTTAATTCTTAAGAATTTAAATCTTCTAAAATTTAAAATTTCGAAATTTTAAATTCGCGAATAAAACGCCACCTTTGTTTATTAGAAATTATTTAGTCAATAATTTAACAATAGCTTCTTACACTAAAGGATGGTCGAACAAAATAACGATAGCAAAAAGCAGTAACAGTAAAAAATATCAAAAATAGTAGCAGTAAGCAATAGAAGGAATTAGTGCTGTTTTTTTGATAAAGCTCTTTATAACATAGTTGTATAGTAATAACATAGTTGTATAGCATCAGTCATAATAGATCATGGGCATATCTTACATAGAGGAGTTTTGAGATCTCGTCCATCAGAAATAAATTTGATCTAATTTTTTAAATTGCTTCTCATCATCCGAATCAAAATTCATACACCCATCTTCCGATCAATATCTCCATAATTAAAATCCCTAATTCTAAAATACCTTTTTAAATGGAGTCGATCAAACCCTTTTCCCATCTTTGATCTAATCCACTTAATCCTTGTATTTGAAAATAGTTATAACCCCTGAATTGGGATCTGTCTTTTATTGATGATTCTCATATCGAGCGTGTTAGGCGTATTTCTCATACTGGGACCTTAGGGTTTTCTGATTTCGATTGTCCTTTCTTTATATTTTATATTTCCGTTTCTTATTTTATTATATCGCTTTAGACATGGGGTTTCATTTCCAGAACTCCCTTCAATCCAAAAAATCGACCAAAACTTCAAGATCTCGAAGTCGTGTGTTATCTTAATTTCCTGATGATTGTTCAGTTAGAGGGACCTTTGGAAGGATGTAACGGTTTCGCACCGTGGCTCGTAGTGTTCTTCCTATAAGAGATCTAATGCCAGGGAAGCGTTTGCTTTTGTTCGGTTCATTAATTGTTCTAATCTTGATCGTCTAATGAGGAATCTCAAAACTATGTGGATGGTTCGTTTTTACTTATCTGCTAACCATTGCTCGGTTTGAAAGGCTAAAGCATACTACTTTTCAGAAAGAGATACCCGGTGCTCTTGGTAAATGTAACGGGTTTTAAGCAGTCTATCGTCCAAATCAAGGTGGACAAAAGAGTCTTATTCGTCTATTTTGAAATCGTCTTTGGTTTTAGCGACGCCTTGCCTGGTGAAAGGGATCTCCGACATTGTTGTTATGGGCGAATTGGAAGTTCTCCAATTTTCATTCCATTAAATAACTTACAGGTACTTTTGTTAACTGAGGTTTTCATTACACTCCGCGTTGTTTACCTAGGAGGGAGGGTGGGTAATGATTGATTGAAATCATCTAAGTTAAATCGAATTTCATGGAAACATGTTGGGGTTGCTTCGTGGTTTCGCGTCTTTGGTAATGCGCAATCAGATTTCGCAGCTAAAGAACGGATAGTTTGGGTCGGACATTGAAGAGTTCCTTTAAATGCATTGGAATCGTCTAACTTTCAAAGTTCAGTTCTAAAGGGGAGAATTGTTGAAATTAGAAGATGGGTTATGATGACCTTTTGCAAAGGAAACGATTAGTATTAAGACCAGCCAAAACGGAAGAACATCTTGGAATGTTTTAAGCTATATTGTAAAAGCGGAAGTTTTTTGGGCTTGTGCCAAGACTTTTTGTTGGTTTCCCAATCCTTCAAAGATGTTCTGGAGATAGAATTGTTCTCGACGACGAGTCCGCTAAGATCAATGAACAGGCAAATAACCTGAACAACGACGAGGCGAAGAATGCTAGTGAAGTGGTTTCGAACACATACTTTGGCGATAACGGTGAAGTTCAGGGTTTCGAGCATCAACATGGTGAGTCTAATGATAAGGAGGAATCGTCTGATCCTTTTCAGTATCATCCGATCTACTTGACTAACGCACTAAAGGAAGTAAGAACCACGGATACGTCATCCAGCATCCTTTATCCTCCCGGGTTTCACACCTGCCCAATGATATCCCAGCAAGTAATAGCATGTAATAATCAAGATATTCTTGAAGAATCTGTTCGACCATCCTAGATTAGGTCGGGCAATGGAGTTAATTCTGAGGAGTTTGAAAGAGGCGGAAAATCCTTGGACGAGTCTCTTTGAAAGTTTTAGTAATGGGTTAAGTTTCAAGGAAGACGGTTCCATATTGGAGATTTTAGAAGAAATGATTTACGGTGGGTCAAACCAATGGCTTTTTATGGAAGTTGTACTATAGACATGGAGAAATTATTGGAAATCATGGAGAACCAATTTGTTTTCTGTTTGATTGTCTTTCTTTAAATATCCAAAGCCTAGGATCCAAGGCTAAGAAAGATTGATCAAGAGTTGATTTCTAAACATAACAGTAGTTTTTTGTCTATTCAAGAAACTAAGATGGAGGGTGTTTGTTTCGGCTATAGTGGTTAAATTTTATGGGGAAATATTTTTTTTGACGACAGTATTAGTGAGTCTAGTGGCATTTCAGGGTGGTTATTCTTTGCGCTAGTGGGATACTAATTTCTTCAAGAAGGATCATCATATACTATATTTGATATTTTTATAGTTTGTATGGGTACTCGTGCGATATCCGTCTCGTACAATCAGAAGTTATTAATTATTTCGGTCTATGCCCCCCATTTGTTTCATTAAAAGTATGTTGGGAGTTATCTCGAATTCTATCAATAATTGAAGATGGAGAAGTTTAATGATTGGGGACTTTAACGATTGTTAGATTATTGAGGAATGGATGAGGGATCAGTTTTAACAGTCCATGGAGCTATCGCGTTTACTTCCTTTATTTTAATTCAGGTTTAAACGAATATCTAGTCTGGATAGATTCTCTTTCACATGGGCTAATCCTGCGGATACCAAGATGAGTACTTTAGATAGGTTTCTTATGTCTAATGGTTTACCTTTTAGCTTTTCCTCGCATTTCGGCTACCTGTCTGGTATAGTACCTCTCAGACCACAGGCCTATTTTACTTAAGAAAGTTTTTTTCTGATTTTGGCCCTACTCCATTTCGTTTTTATCACTCTTGGCTTGAGCTTCTTGGATTCGATGACTTGGTCTCAAAATCTTGGAATTCTTTTACTCTTGATGATTCCTACGGTATGATTTGGTTTAAAAAAAAGCTTCAAATATTGAAGAAGGAGATTCGAGCTTGGATTTCAAGAAGGATCAGGCTAGGTCTTTATAAGATCTTAATCTAAATTGTATTGTGACATTGATAAAGTGTTAGATCAAGGAGGAGGTCACGACGACATTCTTTTGTCGTTTGGAAGTCTTGAAACAATTACACGATGTTCAATCTTCTAACAACCGTTCTATATATGGCAAAGGCGGAAATATTCGTTTTGGGCATCAAGGGGGACGTGAACTCCAAATACTTCATGGCCTTCATTTAACCAAAACCACGCCAATCTTTTAGTTAATGGTTTATGGTTGTTGGTGATAGGATTGTCGAACCTTGATCTTGTTAAACAAAGAGTTTAGGAAGGCACTTACGGGATAGATTCAAGACCCGGGTTCTGACGTGTTGTCTTAACTTTCCTTTTCCTAATCGGTCTCAATAACGATAGATCTTAGAATTGGAATCTTTCGATCTCATTGAAAGATATTCGACAGCCGTGTGGGTTGTGGAGTTGATAAATCCCCTAGGCCGGACGGTTTTATTTTGATTTTTTCGTAAGTAATATTGGACCGTTTGTTGGGACCTAACTTTTTGCATAGCTGTTCGAAATGGTTTGTTGTTCATGGAGGTTTTGTATTGGATGCAAAACTCTTCGTTTGTTGGCCCTCGTCCTAAAGTTCTGATCTGTAAGTTGTTAGTGGATACCGTCCCATCAGTTTAATGGAAGCATTTACAAAGTCGTTACTAGATCCTTAGCTTCTCGCTTTCCTTGGTTATTCGGATGCTCATCTCAGATGTGCAGACTGCTTCCTTCCTACTAGACAGGTTCTCGTGGTCCTTTTATTATCAATGAAATCTTTAGCTCGAGTGCAAACTTAAAAAAGCAACAAGCCATGATTTTTAAAGTCGATTTCGCAAGGCTTATGATTCTGTTAGATGGGATTATCTTGATGATGTTCTCATCTCTTTTGGATTCGGTCCTAAATGCGTTCATTGGATTCTGGAATACTCTCACTGCCTGTTGACTCTTTCTTACTTGCTTAAGTCCAGTTTAAGGGAAGGCCTCTATTTTAGTTAACGGGAGTCCGACTACTGAATTTCATTTATACCGAGGCTTGAAACAGGGGGACCCCTTAGCTCCCTTTTTGGTTTGTACCTCATTATTGGAAGTCTCTCCACTATCATATTTCCCGGGCATTGGTAAGCTGGGAAATTTTCAAAGAAATACAAGAATTGACCCTTCTACTACGTTGTCTCATTTATTCTACACCGACGACGCGGTATTTATTAGTGAGTGGTCTCATTCTAACTTAAAAGGTATCAATAGTCTTCGATGCTTCTTCTTACTTTCTGGTATGTCAATAAATATTCAGAAGAGTCATCTTCTTGGTGTCGGTATCCCAGATAATTGTGTGGCTTAAAGCTGCTAAGTCTATTGGGTCTTTGATAATGAAAGCTCTTTTTAAATAACTTGGTATTTTAGTTAGGAGTTAATATGTTTAAAACGCTTGGGATGTCAGACGATTAATAAGATGATTAAGAGGTTTTTCTTGTCTAGGTGGAAACTTAATACCTTATCTGTCGGGGGTCGTCTTACCCTTCTTAAATCGGTTCTTGGCTCGCTCCTATCATAAAACATGTCGTTTTCAGGTTACCAAATCTGTCTTAATTTATGGAGGTCTAGAAGTATGCGTACGGAATTTTTTTGTGAATGGTTTCAAGGGGTGATAGAATGATTGCATGGGTCAAATGGTCTCAAGTGCTTGCTTATAAGATATTGTAGGGTTGGTTGTTTCTAGTTTCTACGCTTCAATCAGGGGGCTCTTCTTTTCAAAGTGGGTATGGCGCTACCTTTCTCATGATAACTTTTATTGGTCCGAATTATTTCAACTTCACATGGCTTGAATGGTTCATGTTCTTTTGCTGCTTTCATACGGACATGGAGCTCCATAATAGGAGAAGTTAACTCCCTTAAAGTCAATATGTGTCGATTCTCATTTCTCCATGTTAAGATTCGTTGTGGGAAGAAAAGGTACAGGTACAAGCTTTTGGAAAGATCTTTGATTGGCGATATCTTCTCTAGCTTTCTTTTTCCTGTTTGTTTGCTTTGAGAGAATAAAGAATATGGTTGCTGATAAGATGAATAGTCTAATCTCCTCTTCTTTTCGTCGTCATGTCCGAGGAAGGTGTAGGTCACAACAACTTGATCAGCTTTCGTTATTACTTTGATAGGTTATTTTGTTTAATATGGATGACAGGATTGGTTTTGGGACTTAATAATGAGCGGATGGTGTTTTTCTAAGTCATGGATGTTCGATCTATGTTAGTTGAGGCTTTTATCCCTAAAATGAAAGTTACTACCTTGATGATTAAAATGTATTACGGATTTAAGGTAAGTTTTTGCTTGGAAATTTATCTCGATCTTTTAACTACTAGATTCGAATTTGTCTCGTAGGAATGTACTCACTTCCGTCTTTGGCTTGTCCTCTTTGTGATCCGGTGCTCGAGGGATTCGTCCCATTTATTCTTCGGTTGCTCTGTGACGAAAGATTTTAGAAGTTAATTTGTAGATAAATTGCAATAATAAACATAATGACAGATTTCAAAATATTATGAATTTTTGTCAACCAAACATACGTAGGCATTTTAAATTCTATAATTTTTAATTCTTAAGAATTTAAATCTTCTAAAATTTAAAATTTCGAAATTTTAAATTCGCGAATAAAACGCCACCTTTGTTTATTAGAAATTATTTAGTCAATAATTTAACAATAGCTTCTTACACTAAAGGATGGTCGACAAAAATAACGATAGCAAAAAACAGTAACAATAAAAAATATCAAAAATAGTAGCAGTAAGCAATAGAAGGAATTAGTGCTGTTTTTTTGATAAAGCGTTTGATAACATAGTTGTATAGTAATAACTAGTAAAGTAGTAAGTAAAATCGCTAAATGCTACAAGAAGTAGCGTTTTGATGTGAAGCGTTTAGAAAAAGTAGAAATGCTGGTTGCATGTTTTAAACAAGTATATTGTGCAAAACGCTAATCGATAATTACTAATTACTTTAAAACGCACGTAAACTTTTGCTACTGAATATACCAAAAATAGTTAGAAAGGATTGTATAACGAGTGCCCTCTAGGTAAAGTTTAACGTTATTATATAAGAAAACTTTGAGTTTATTGAATTAAAAATCAGATTTAATTATAGTAATTTACAAGTATAATTAATATGTATTAAATGTAATTGTATTTTAAAAAGAAAGTTTATGTTTAATCAATGCGATTTATCCGATACTCTCAA
>BQNB010040613.1:0-47288 GCA_026074375.1 Tanacetum coccineum
CGTATTAAAAAGTACGAAAACGTACAAAAACGAAAAACAATGTACAAAAACGTAAAAAAAAGTAAAACGCACAAAAACGAAAAAACGTACATAAAAAACGGTTTTGTACGTTTTCGTACGTTTTTTATCAGTTATTGTGGGTTTTTTCGTTTTTGTACGTTTTACGTTTTTTACGTTTTTCTACATTGTTTTTCCGTTTTCGTACATTTTAATATGTTTTTATACTATTTGATACATTTCGTTTTTCTACGTGCAAATACATACCAACACGTATAATAACGTCGAAGAAAAACGAACAAAAACGAAAAAAAGCGTACCAAACAGATAAAAAACAATATATATATTAGTAATATAAAAAAACTAAAAAAGGGCCAACAACAACAACAACAATGATAATAATAATAATAAATAAAATTATAACAAAAAAATAAAAAAGAATTAAAAATAAAAAATAAAATATTTGCAAAATACGTCCATGTGGTTTGCACTGTAAAATGCATCCCTCGTAACGAAAAAATATTTGCATCGTTCGTCCCCAGGGATGTATTACGCCTAACGTTTGCCTAACGAATGATATAAACTGCCAAAAGTTTCCGACATAGATGTATTGTGTGAGATAGTGCAAACACAGGGATGTATTTTGCAGTTTACTCTTATTTAAATATGGAGGAATTGGTAGTTTGCATACCATGATTTTGTTAACTCAATATCCATGGCTTTATAAGTCAACCTTTGCGGTCTTTTAAAAAACTACTCTGTCCGTTTCACTTTTATTGTTTTCTTTTGATTTTTTAAAGTATTTTTTTTCAACTTTGATCTTAGATATTTTTATTTGTATTATATAATACCTGATGAAATATATATGAATGAATTCGCTTTTAAATGTATTTTTATTGATATAACATTTTTCAAGTATTATACTAACAAAAATATTTAATATCAAAGTTGAAAAAGAAAGACTTTAAAAAGTTAAAAGAAGAACATAAAAATGAGACGGAGATAGTAGTAAACTGAACTTTGCAATCTTTGGCTAATAACATCTTATTTTCATTCAAAACACCCATAATGCATTCAACTTATATAGTTTAATAGATTTGTTAGCGTATTTCATAATGTGGCCTTAATCTATTTACGTCGAATATCATTATACATAATATAGGTTGATTTACATAGGTAATAATTAATTAATTACCATAACATGGCTCCTAAATCTTGATGGGAGATTTGACTAAATAAAGATTATATTATGCATCATAATCTTTGCCTAATATGGAGTTGATCCCTATCTCAATCTCTCACTATAAATAGAGGATTATTTCCACCCCATAACAAAAAAAAAAAAATCCATCATCTTGTGAGAGGATCGAGTAGAAGATCAAAGTTTCACATGGTGTTCCATCACGTTATCTACTCTCAACTCTAGTAAGTCTTTCTTTTATATTTATTGCTTATTGTTTATGTTATGTCTTCGCATGATTATGGGACTAAAATTCAATATGTGGCATCCGAGCTAACGGTCTGAATCATGTTTAATGACATATATGCGCATCTGTTCAATCTTACATATCTATTGCATCATTATTTAATTAATTTACATATTTGTCAATAATCTTATGAGATATTTTATGATGTTGATAGGATGAAAGCAAATAAATAAATATAACAGATGCGTGATTACTTAATAAGGATATATCAATAATTTAAAATATCTGAATGTTTGGTTGAATTTACTTTTGAGCCTTATATGGAGTATATAGCTTGCATAATGATAAAAGATATATGATATTATGGTCATTATTTATGATATTATGGCCATCACTTACGAACTCTCTGTATAAGAAATCAAATGTCATAGTTTGTATTCTTTTTTTAAATCTTGAATAAAAGAAGTTAATGTTTTTCCTTTTTAACTATGGAGAAATAATATTAGATAAACGTGTAAATTTTCATATAATACATGACATGATTATTCTAATTTAAATAATGTTGAATACAATCTAAAATAATTTTATATAATAGATGGCATGATGATTAAGTTTTTACTATTCTGCCATTTCTTATACAAATTTTTATTAAGAGATGTGACACTTATTTTGTTACACTTTAAGCCAACATTAAATTTTATGAATTGGCTTAAGTTTTCTTATGGATGTAATACATTTGACCATCACGTTTGGTTCAAAACAAATAATCTCAATCTTGTCATAATTTGTGGACAATTTAATCGAGAGTTTTGTACTGCTAACTTGTTTTTAAGTTTTGTAGTGTTTTTTCTTTCATAATGATTTAGTTAGTAAATGACATTATTTGACAAGTTTTTAATATATTTTAACATGTCTTGTGACTACTTGATTGTTAAAACTAGTTGTCATGCCCAAAGGAAGGCTGCTGGTTAAAACGGTTAAGTGAATGAACGCTTATACTTATGACTACCTAATTGTCGAAGTGAGTGTTGGCCCAACGGAAAGCACTTAATCAAAACAATTATGTGAGTTAAAGTCATATTAAGTTACGTGTTCGTGTTTTACTGCTATCTCACATGTATGATAATATATGTTTCAATGCTAAAGCAGTAATAACTATAGTTGCATCTAAATTTGTATGTAATTATGCTACAGTCTATCTTTATTTTGAGTTTGTGACATCAGTTTGGTCACATTATAACTTATAAATAAATAAAACTAATTTGAACATTTATGTTCGGAGGAAAGAAACAATTTTTTCTTGATTAGAATTAACAATAGTGTATTCTTCCATAATAGTTAATTAAACAGGGTATACATGTTTTCATTATTTTGTTTACATGTGTTATGGCTACTTAATTATTAAGGTTGATTGTAGGCTCAAAAGATGCAATTAATCAAAACATTTAAGTGAATGAAAGTTGTAATAATTTTACTTTTTGATGAGTTTAGGTTATGTGTTAAGCCCAAAGGATGACCATAATCTTAATCATTAAGCGGAATTTGCAAATTATATACTTAGTTAAGTGATATTTCTGCCCAAAGGTGATTATTTGTTAATTAAGTTTGCATAATTTAATAAAGAAGTTATTAGTATGTTGTTAATGCAACCAACGAGAAGTTAACAATTTCATCAAACTTCTTTTGTGAATCTAATTTTATGGTGTGGTTAGATTCCGATAACTAACATTTGCCCTATAGTTAGTCATTCTTTTATGTTAATTATTTGATATATGCAAATTAAATAATTAGTTAGCAAATACTTCTGCCCAAAGGTGATGTATTTTGTTGATTGATTTTGCATAATTAAATGTAGAAGTTATTAATGGGTTGTTAATGGAACCAACGGGAAGTTAACAATTTCATCAAACTTCTTTTATGAATCTAATTTTATGGTGTGGTTAGATTTCAATAGTTAGTTATACTTTCATGTTAATAAATTGATATACTTCTCATTTTGAATAGTCCTTTATGTACATATGTACAAGTCATTTGCTTAGATAACCACTATAAGTTTCTTATAACCATTAAAGGTTAAAAACAAGATTAAAAAAGGGGGCCGAATAATGTATTATATGGTCATAAAGTTCAACATGCATTATGATACGGTCATCTCATACCTCATACGGTCAGATAAAATAACCGATCAACGAGGATTAATGAGAATTAAAGAAAGATCGAATTGCATTATGATAAAGTTTAATTTTATAAACTCAATAACGACACGTGAAAGTACACTTTCAAATAATTTTCTCATCATTAAAGTCTATTTTTATGGTGTTTGTAAGCTTTTATGTGATCTTGAAATTAAATAAACAAGGTAATCTCTTATATATTTCACTATGATATTTTTCCTTATTAAGTTTGTCGAAGTTTTTACATCAAGTGTACTAATAGGTAAAAGGAAAAATATGAAATAAACAATTATGATTATCACTGTCCATAAAGATGAGATCTATAATCTTTATAGCTTACATTATAACCACCAACTTATTTAATTGTTTAATAAAGATAACTTTATTAAGATAATCAAAGTTTCTCTATATGTGTAGACTAATTAAGAAAATACACATCTTATGATCTTAAAATATTTCTATAAGAGCAGGGAGTATTGTGACGAGCTAAGCTCGCCACTTCCTACGTGGCTTCTCCACTTAGCTCGCCACCATACCAAGCCACTTAGCCACTTACAAATTTTCGATATCTCGTCGTTGGGACGAGTCAAATAACGACAAAACAAATAAACGTTTTAATTTTCAAAAATCAATCCGTTGTAACATTAATTTTTTTTAATTATACCCTCTTTTAAATACCACTCTTTTTACCTAAATTTTTCACACTTAATCCCAAACAAAAATTATAACATATAACTTGTTAAGTTTTTTAAATGGCTTGTTCGCTTCCACATACCGACTCTGAAGTCGAAGCTTTAGTTCAAAAACTAATTAACGAAGATAAGAGTCGTCAGAACGTGATTCTGGATTTATCCTTGCAAATTGAAAATTCATGCAAAGCTAAAGACGATCTTAGAAAAGCTTACGAGAAATGTAATGACATTTCACAAGAGAGTCGTGCTTTGATCGACACTTTCTTAAAAGAATGTTCTGATAAAGATTACGAGCTGAATCTTCTATGTATGGAAAGGCGGCAAAACTAGAAAAACAAATGGATGCTAAGTTAGCTTGGCTATTGGAAAAATTCTACTACCGCTCACAAGAAAGTGTAGGTTGTTCGTCATCACAGGCTGATTTATATATCTTACTGAGAAAGAGCTACATCAACTACATCTAGATGAAGAAGCCTTAAGAGAAACATTAGAAGAAAAAGCAATGGATGAAAAATCACGAGAGGAGAAAATGAGGCAAAAACAAGCTGATGATGATGAATTCTTTATGGAATTTGGGTGGTGAGATATGATTCAGAATACGAGTCATCAGATTAAAAATTTAGGAACTATTTTAATGTAATGTTTTAAATGTTGTTTTAATGTAATTTTTTAAATAAAGTATTGTTATTTTAAATTATGTATTTATATTTTCAAATTTTAAATTCCAACGGCTAGTATTCCAACGACAACTATTCCAAAGAAAAGTTTTCCCCTATAAATATCCCTCAGCATCCTTCATTTTTTCACACAACTTTTTATCCAACTCTTATAATCTGTATTCAAATTTGAAATTCTACCGGCTATTGATAACAAAACTAACCAAAGCAATCCCCCAACACCCGAAAAACTACAAATGCCTCTAATTTCTTCTTATCCAATCGTTGAGGAGTCAGCTGAAAAACATGACATAGATGATGAATATCTTACTGAAGGAAATTTTACTGAGAAAGAGCTACATCAATTAGCTCTAGATGAAGAGGCACTCAGAGAAGTATTAGAAGAAGAAGCACATACTGAAAAAGAACGAGCAAGAGCTGAGAAAGAATGGGAAGAAGAAATGAAGAAAGAAGAAGCTCATAATGAGTTATTCAAGTTGTAATTTGGGGTGATATCAGATTCCGAATACGAAACAGATTAAAACGTTCTTGTGTTGTATTTTTAAATTCCGTATTGTATTTTTAAATTCCGTATTTTATTTTTAAATTTATGTTTGTATTTTTAATTTTAATAAAATGAATTAAATTTGTGTGAAAAAATAGAAAAGAAAATAAAATTGTGGGTGGTGGGGCCAAAGTAAAGAGATAGGAGTGTGTTATGAGTGAAGAGATATTTTTAAGTGAGAGTGAGATGCTGATGTGGCAGGCTGTGGGGCTCAAATGAAGAGATATATCTCTTCATGACACTCCACCCTCTAAAGAAACAATGTTTTAGAAAATATCTATGTTTAAAAGTTTGTTGAAGAGATTTTTTACAAATGTTAAAAGCATGTGTTAAGTGAATAAAAATGATTCTAATGACTTGCTATTTAGAAGGTTATGAATCATTTGTGAGAATGAGTTCTATGTTCAAACCAAAATAACTTTATTGTATATAGAGAGTTTGTTTTCATAATTTTATTCTATAACCTTATTTGTTATGTTAAATTTGACACTTAATTTATTAGTTCAATTTTAAGTGTTTTGAATTTAAAAAATTATTCATTCTCATATTATTTGTTTGTGGTTCATTAGTTTAACCTTCATGAATTCATATAGCAATTATTCTTCTATTCATAGTTAATGAATATGCTAAAAATGTAACATTGTGGAACTGAGGAAATATTACCGTGTACTTTTGAAATTAGTGACATTCTTTGAGATTTTTTTTCATTATTTTTTTAATTTCAATTATTTTAATAAGTAAAAATCTCTCTTATAAAGATGTGTACATTTTCATGAATGACATTGAAAATAATAAAAAAAATTGTCTAGTTAATATTGATGATTATAGAGTGTACTTGATGAGAATCTCTTATGTATTAAGACCGAGTTTTATAAAAGGTAAATAAACCATTAAAATAAAATATTGGGTCAATTAGGGGGTGAAGGTGTGTTATGATAAGCACATTTTATTAATTGCCCCAATCTATATGTCTTATGTGAGGGAAATAAAATTGTAAAATCACTTATGTAAGCCTTAACCAACTCAATTAAATGGTATTACATAAAGACGATTGTACCTTTATGATCATGATACAATGTATGGATTGTGATTTAGTATCAAACATTACATATGAACCAAGACATTTAAAGAAACCCTTAATAACATGACGCAAATATCCAATATCTTTATTTACGGTCTATTAGTCGAGACTAACAAAGTAAAAAGTTTAAGGGTTATTAATTTCTAATCCTATTAAACTACTGTCCTATTTAAAGATATTGAATCATTGACCATTAGTTTATAAATCGCCTTACATGTTATAAGTAATGGCAAAATCAGTGGGAGTATGTGGTTTAAGAGAATTAATAAATGATTCTACTTTCAAGGTACATACAAATATATTTAAGAACTTGAAGTAGTCATTTCATCTCATGATGATAAATCACCACATATATTAATAATCTCATAATGTTTTAAATGATTAGCCATTTTGTAATTCCTATTTTCTTTCAACAATACCATTATTTGTGACAATTAACTTATTGACATAACGTCATTAATTATAAGTTAATTTATTTTATTCAATTGATGTTAGTTAACTTGCAGGTTGTCTAAGTACTCATAACCTATTATAACGCAAGTTGGTCTACTAATATAAACCCAAAAGAAACATCAAATGATATTATTATATCTTGTCACATAATGTTGCAATAAAAGGATTGTCTTTATAATAAAATATTTTTATTTTATTATAAAAAAATATGTCATAAGTTATTATTTTAATAGTTCATCATGTTTAATAACTATATTACGGACTTTATTGTTATATTCATCAACTATAACTTGCATAAGATATCTAACTATAAGTAGATTAGATGAAAATATTAGATGAGATATAAACATAAAACAATCAATTCAATGTCTATATTATGGTTGTTTGAAATGGTATATGAAAATTCTATGGTTATATGTATTATTAAATTGATTGACATATATATCTTAAGATCAGTGGGAGCAAATTGGTTATCATTGTATTATGTGATAAGATAATTCTACAACACTGAATGACTAAACTAATTTTTTATGAATTTAAAAGGTTGTTTCAATCACTTAAGATCTAAAACATGTCATAACATCATATACATCATAAAGTTTACTATGGGTCTACAAAGAACCTTATGACCGTTCTAAACACCTTCTAATATTTAAACTTCTTGATAAATAATTTTTTACTCCCCGTAAATTGTATATATTGTTAAAGTCAATTTTGTGGTGTCATAAGATAAGTTTAATTTAAGACTTGCGTTAATCGTTTCAAAGAAGAATAACTATAACTTACTTGGTTACTTACATTCTACTTTGTTTATTGTAAGGACTATTATATTTTTCTCACGATGCATTTTCATTTATCAACTATATCAATTTTAAGGTGTTATTGATAATTTTCTTAATAACACAAATGTCAGTATTTTATATCTCAACACCAAGTAAGTCAAAGGTTGAGAGAAGGTTGAAGAACATTGTCATCAAGTATATTTGTACACTGACTTAATGTATTATGTTACTTATGATAGGTTTATCACCCAAGCTCTTATTCGAGTATAATTACCGGTATGGGATTATTTGATAACCTTACAATCAAAGATCCTACTTGTGCTCTTCACATTATGTTAAAGGTTTGATATTCTTATTATTGTGCACATTTCGAGATCTTATGAGCAAACAACTTATGGTGGATCATGTGAATGGTTTTATTTTATTACCATTATGTTTCTTTTCATTCATATTCATTATGGCTTATGATAATCATTCTACAATTAAAAGGGCTAATTGTATAATCAGTAGGGGTCCTGCATTAACTATGATGCAAGTGATTATGCTGTTTTGCATTAGCAATTTTACTTGATTGTGATAAAGTTATGAAATCAACTTGGTCAATTTAATGTTGTACAAAGTGTAAATAGAATAAGGCCAAGTGAGAGAATGTTAGCATATTCCATAATATGGCATTAATCTATTTATGTCTAATATCATTGTACATAATATAGGTTGATTTACATATGTAATAATTAATTAATTACCATAATGTGGCTCCTAAATCTTGATGGGAGATTTGACTAAATAAAGATTATATTATGCATCATAATCTTTGCCTAATATGAAGTTGATTCCTATCTCAATCTCTCACTATACATAGGGGATTAGTTCCACCCCATAACACACACACAAAAATATTCCATCATCTTGTGAGAGGATCGAGTAGAAGATCAAAGTTCCACCCGGTGTTCCATTACGATCTCTACTCTCAACTCAAGTAAGTTTTTCTTTTATGTTTATTGCTTATTGTTTATGTTATGTCTTCGCATGATTATGGGACTAAAATTCAATAAGATTGTCACATCTTTATGCAATTTAGCCAAACTACATGAACTCGTGAACCACTTTTGAAATATACCATTTACAATTTATACACATGCTTTCCAGTTTCTATCGTCCAAAACATAACACGTATCACGAAACTATTGTACTAGCTAGTATTTCAGCTTATAAAAGGTGACAACTACCATCCTTGATATTGGTTAACCATCAAAGCCTATTATAAAAGAAGCAACATGGCCTTTGATTTCTTCAGCTTCCACTCTCATCAGGTTGCCAACCTTTGTTTCTCTCAATATATTCTGTTATTTAGTTGTTATACTAGTTGTTACTCAACTTTCAACCATATTATTATTACAATACAAGTAGCTAAAAACACAATTGGATATGTAATGGTCCGTCTATCCATTTTTGGAAGGATAATTAGATAGGTAATGGTCCTTTGAGCACGAGATATAATCGATTATTTCTAGTGTTGTAAAAATCGGCCTAGGCGGCCGATTAATCGGCGCCTAGGCGCTAGGCGGGGATTAACCGCCTTGATTTTCATTAATCGGCCTTATTAATCGGTTTGGTCAAAAATCGGTCAACAAATCGATTAATCGGATAAAAATCGGCCTAAACGGGCATTAATCGGCCAAATCGAACAAAATCGGCTAAATCGGCCAACTCGGTTACGGATAGAAATCGGCCAAATCGGACAAAAATCCGGAAAATCGACATATATTTTCAAAATTTTATAATTATATATATAAAAAGTCCAATCCGATTAATCCCCGCCTAACCGATTAATCGCTAGGCGGTACCCGACCGCCCAGCGAGCGCCTAACGATTTTTGCAACCTTGGTTATTTCATTTGGCCGCAAATCCAAATTATACGCTTGCTGATCGGTTATCTCAAGATACTTGGACATGGAATTGGAAAAAGCATTTAGGGAGCAGGAATGAAGAATCTTTGGAGATTTTGAAGACAGAAATTAGCCATGTTCAAGTGAATAATTATCTAGATTCTTGGTATTAGAACGGTTGTGATGATGGTGTGTTCTCTGTGAGCACAACTCGCATGCATGTGGATAATTGTATTCTTCCTTCTCTAAGTCCAAGTACGAGGTGGTCTAAGATTTTACCCCATAAGGTAAATATTTTCATTTGGCGTCTTATTTTGGATAGACTTCCAAATCGTTTAAATTTATCTTTACGGGGTTTAGATATTCAGTCTATTACGTGCTCCTCTTGCAATACGGGTTTGGAATCGAATGATCACATTTTCTTTGGGTGTGATACGGCTTCTAACATATGGCGGCTTATTCGTGTTTGGATCGATGTTTCTATGCCTTTTTTTATTTCCGGTTCAGATTTATTTCAATGGCTCAAAGATTAGGGATCATCGAAAGATTATAAAGATCGTGTTTATGTTATATCCGTGGCGGCTTTATGGATCTTGTGGAGGTATCAGAATAGTATTACTTTTAATTCTCATCTTATAAGGAAAAGTGATATTTTTGATAGTATTTGTATGTTCTCTTTTTATTGGCTTAAATGTAGAGGTAGAAAAGTTAAATGTTGGAATTCTTTGTTAAATAATCCTTTGTAATCCTCTTCTAGCCCCTTGCTAGAGAGTTCTTCTTTAATGATTTCATTGTTAAAACAACCACAATTAATATGTTGCTATGGTTTCATTTTTCATTTTCACCCTTGTTATCACGTAACAAAAACAATATGTGATTTGTAGTTTTCAATAAAATAATATACTCGTAGAGCAATTAAGAAAATTCCCAAAGTCTCTCTTGAGGAAAATTCACTCTAAAATATATATAATATAATACGTATATTTACCGGAAAGTATGATTCCTCGGGTCGTATCCCCAACGATTTATGAAATTGAATCCTCGTTCTTGTTCAGACAATGATTTGAATAAACACAAAGATTGATTTGATTATCTATAACTACTAATTAAAAACTACAATTAACATAAGCAAACAAAAGCAATTAATGCACTAAAACAATTAACGGGAACAAATAAAACGTGACAAATAAGCAACTATACTAAATTTAACTCTTAAAAAAGCAAATAAAATTTCTAAACCTAAATTAAGGCAAAAGAAAATTTTAGGAAAGAGAAAATTATTTTTTTGATTATTTTTGAATTTATTATGAATTAAAAACTAATTAAATCTATTTAAATCCTAGAAAATAGCAAATTAAGTCCTAAAAATTCTAAAAAAATGATTTGTAAGCTTAGAAAAGTCTAAAATACTATAAAAACTCAGAAAACTATTTTTAACTACTTTTTATAATAAAATCCTATTTTTAAAACTAAATTTAAAAAGTAAAAAATGAAAATAAAAATCTACAAAGTGTAAAAATGATTTTAATAAATGTAAAACTAAAAGTATTTATTCTAAATCTAAAAACTATTTTTTTTTTTTTTTTTGTATATTTCAAAGTATAACTTTCTAATTTATTAATATTTTTGAAAATTTAAATCTAGGAAAAATTATAAAAAATCAACTACTAAAGGGAAAAATCTGAAAAATTCACAAAAAGTCCTAAATTAAACAAGGAACTCAAGAAAAATAAGCACACTCCACTAGCTTATCAAAAAAAGCTGAGAATAAGCAAATATAGGCAACGGCTTAAAAAGGAAAAAGGAAATGAAAAAGTGTATAAAGATTAAATGACTGGAGATGTGGTTGGATGAGCTATTGAAGCAAAACGGTTAAGTCATTGGTGTTGTGTGGGAGAGGTCTTGGGTTCGAGTCCCAGGCACATGTTTTTTTTTATTTTTTTATTTTTGAAAATTCAAAGAACAAAGTTATAAAGGACACTTTTATAAACAACTTTAATAAAGACACTACAAGCTCAAACTCACAAATAAACTCTCAAACAGCTTGAGAAGTGGCTGTTTACATAAAGTGAGCTTTTGAGAGCTAAAAAGCTATGATTCACTAAATTAAGCACACATATCTCAAATAAGCACCAATTTCAAAGCCAAAAGCTATTTCTGAAAACTTATGATGACTAGAAGCTAATTTTGATAAGCTACTTAAACTGAAAACACTGAAAGCTTATTGAAATTAAAGATCTAAGGGGCAAACTCAGGAACTTCACTTTTAAGCTCAAAAAGCAATTAAGCTAGAGTCTAAAATAAGCTGCCAAAGAAGCCGAGCTTATGAAAACTTAATAATCTACAATTAAGCTGCAAAACTAAATCATAAACTACTCATATAAGCCTTAACTCAGGACCATAAGTTAGAAATAATTATAACAAGCACTGTATTTTTGGTTTTTTTTTATCAAAATTTTTAATGAACCTTTAATAGGAAAATTAAACTAGGAAAATGAGCTAGAAATTGAAAAGAAAGTTTAAAATCTAGATTACTATTATGTTAACCCTAATCCTATTAAATTTTAAAGTTTAAATCCAACTAAAACTAATCTTAAATTTGATTAAAAAGAACAGCAGTTAGATACTGCAGTTTGCCCAATCTGATGCACTTGGTAAATGGGTAAAACCAATTTGCAGTTGACCTTAAGGGTCAAGCCTGCAATAGACACTCCAATTGAGTGTGAATAAACACTTAGCAATAAAAATCCAAGCTCAAAAAATCTCCCCTGGTGCAGAATGGAACAAAATGCACCTTAAAATGATTATAAGTACAAACTAATTCATCAAAACTTTTCAAAACTTAATCAAATATGAAATCAAAGCTAACCAAATTACAATCACCAAATTTCATTGACTTTTTGAGGTCAAACTATGCAAATCCAAACACTCCTTTAAACTTGACAGATTTCATTTAAACTAACAAATAAGAAAACTAATGCTCAAAACTTAATTACCAGATTTTAGACAGCTTATAACAACCATAATAAGCATATATGAATAAGCAAATAAGCTGAAAATTTAGATCTAATGATTATGCTAACTATTTTTTTGTTTTTATAGATTTATGAAACTAATTGAAACAAAATGAAATCTAAACTACAAAAGCTAAAAACAGATAGCTAAATATGATCAATAAGCACTATGAAACAGATATAAGCTCAAATAAGCAAACAATTAAACAAAATAAGCAATACTAAACTAGGAAATTAAGACAGAAATATTAAATGAAGACTTACTAAGGCCTTAGCTAAACAAAGGCATTAAATGCTCAAAGAGCTTGTCTACAGCTCTAGCTTATCCTTTTGTGGATAAGTTCTATAAAGTCCTTTGGAACTCTTCCATTTTAGCTTCCCTTCCAAAAGCTCAAAAGACCAATAATATCAAAAAACTTAACGATTTTAAGGTTTAAATAGATTAGTGATGATTAATTCAGCTCAATCTAAGCTTAGAGACTTATATTGAGGCTTGTTGTGAGCTTATGAAAACAGTATGTAATAACAAGTATGAAGATTATTAAGAGCTCATGAGAGATAACAGCTTATAAAACTTTAAACTTTTGCTTTAATTAATACTCAAAAACAGATTACAATACTTAGAAAATCAGATTACAAGAGCGTAAAAAGGAAAAATTACATTTTAACTAAAAATTACATAAGCTAATTAACTATAAAAATTATATTAACCGACCCTAGAGATCTTGTGTGTGAGTGAGGTAGTCCCTTATTATAGCCACAGGAGAAGCATCTAGGCTCCAAAATCAGTACAAACATCTCCTCTAAATCTGTGATTGTTGACAGGATTGTGGCTTCTTTTGGGAGTATCATAAGTGTAAGATCCCATACATGTGTGTTACTTTAGTCAAGCAACGAGGCATTCCCCTTGTTGGCTTTCAAACAATGAGAGTATAATTGGTGATGTAAACTTCTGCCATCATGTACTTTTGACACCTTGAATTTGCCACATTCCTAACCCTCAATTGATGTTTGACCTCTGATAATAAACCCCATGTTAAACCTGGAGAACATGAAAAATGGTAACTTTACGGTTCCCTAGCCTATTTTAAACTGAAAGAGGTACGTTTGTGTGGAATTGACCCAGGTAAAAAGTCATTTTGTGACATTTTGGCTTATAACAAAGAATTGGAATTGTGCTAGGTTATAAGGTTTTGGGCTTGGTTAAAATAAAAGGGTTTTTCCGGGCTAGGGTTAAGGGGTTCAGAGCAAAATAAAGAGCCCGTGTAGTTTTAAGGGATCAATTTGCATATTGGAAATCATGAGGACTTGTTTTGTCATTTAGGAATTATTCTTTTGTCATTATGTGGTTTGACTTAGGTTGACTTGAGTTGACCAACCTTGACTTATTGGTATAGCTTTTCCTCCGGCTTTTTGCGTGCTCTTTTTAATCCCGTTTCCGTGTCCCCGTGTTTTGCCCTGTTTTGACTGTTTTCTTAGAGATTTAATTGGCTTTATCCTTACCTACACAATCACAAATGACAAAACAATCAATATTCAAGGCATTTTAAAGCATAATTTTGGTCTTTATTAGGCCATTTATTTGATAAAAAATCGTGATTATGGTGTTTCACACATATCAAAATTCCCCAAACTAAGCGATTGCGTGTCCTCACGCAATGTTATATGCTCCATAACCAAATATCTCAAAACTTCCCCAAACTAAATCTTTGAAAAGTAGCAAAGACTTTTGGAGAGAGTATTAAGAAAATCAGCAAGTTATAAAACACCCCTATTATTCCCATATTCTAAAGAAACTTTTCATATTTTTTTTATATAAAATAATTTGAGATTATCTTGACTTTCATTATTTCCATAACTGTTAGGGATCATAGAACAAGATGCATTTCGATCTGAGAATGCCCCAAAAAGGATAAATTCATCGTTCCTGACTTTTCACTTATCCAAACCAAGCTTAAAACGAAATCACAGCTAAATATCAGTAAAGATGCTAACACTACTCATATTTGCAACTTGTGAACTTTTAACTAGCCCGACATTTATTATAACTTAATGAGTGTGCAATCATAGAATTTCAACCAGTATCAACTTTTTGGCAAACATACTAATGATATACGATTGCACCTTAGATAATGAGATTTGAAGCGAAATCAACCCATGTAGCGACATTCGACTCGGCACAAGATCCCAACCTTACTACTAAGAACCAGGCTTATGACACCCCTACAGAGACTATATCCGGAACTAAGCACAGACCTTAGGGGTTTCAAAAATCTCAGGTTTCCCTGATAGTTCATAGCTATCAATATAATAGACAAAGTTCAAAAGCATAATTGAATTTAAACAAAAAGAATCAATTTATTAATTTTAATTTAAATATTTAGACATTTATGCAAATTGTAACCCCGACCAGTTTAGAAGGCGGCAACATCGGTTGTGAGCCTGGCAAATCATAAAACTTTATCAGTCCACGGATTTTTATTAAGTTCTTACAATGGGAGCTTTTTTCTTAAGAATACTACCACATTGGTTGTGAGCCGCAAGAGGTAGTAAAACTTTTATCAGCCCACAACATTTATTATTATATATGTTATTTTTTCATTCAACATTATTTTTTATTATATATTTAATTTATATTAAAATAAGACTTCTTTTTGAAAATTCCAAGTATAATTTGAACTAAGACTAATAAATTATGCTAAATATTACATAAAAATTAGTGATTTAAAGTTTAATCACCAAAAACCGAAGCACGATATAAAATCCGATTAGGAGCTTATGGAGAAAAAGCCAACAAGTAACATACATGAGCTCTTAAGATTTCCAAATAAGTCATTGTTAAGAATAACCTAACACTATCAATTTCGTATCTTCAGCGATAATTGCGAACATGCTTAGGCCTAAAAGGTTACAGGAACAAGCTAGAGCTCTACACTCTCGATCTGGTCAAAATTTACTCTTTCTTACCCACAGAAAGTCAAAATTGTGGACAAAAACACTTTATTTTATTTTTGAAAATTTTTAAATTTTTTCATATTATTTTTAGTGAAAATTTTGGAGGAAAACGGGGTAACGTGAGAACAAACGGGGTTAAAAGTAGGCAAGATAATATCGTAGATGGATATACTACCCCATACTATAAATCAAACATTGTACTCAATGTTTCCTAGCTAAGACTTAAAAACCCCATACTAGAACTCAAAAGGTCGAATGCATAACTCAAAGATGAAGAAAGTATCACAAATATCTTAAGCCTTTATTAAGTGTGCTACAAATAAAAGTTAGACATAAAAATCTTTAGGATACGGATTTTTCCCAAACTAAAAGGCAAGCAAAGGCTAGAAAGCTCGAGATGGAACGGGACCAAACAACCGAACCACAAGAGTCTTTAGAAAAGATTGGGTTCTATCCCAGCAACAATCACAAGTTACAAAACAACTAACACAAAGAACGAAAGAGTCAAGCCGCCCTCTCAACAACAATAGAAGCTAGAAGAAAATGTAAAATGGATAATCCATATAGGTGCCTCCCATGAAAGCGCCTTGTTTTTGTAACCGAGTCACATAGCTTGACTCGATCCTGAAAACATTCGTCCATAGGGAGTTGGTAGGAGATCTTGGACAACTTAGGTTGTAAACCCCTCTGAAGTAATTGCTTCACCGATGAACCATTCACACCTTAAAGTTTGGACCATCAGGTTGAGATAACTCAATGGTTCCGTATGGAAAAACTTTGGTGATGGTGAAAGGTCCTAACCAACTAGTTTTAAGCTTTCCTGAGAATATCTTTAGACGAGAGTTGAAAAGCAAGACTCGATCACCAACATTGAAAATGCGGTTTTTGATCTTTGAGTCATGAAGCTTCTTCGTATTTTCTTTATAAATCAAAGAATTCTCATAAGCTTGATCACGAAGCTCATTAAGTTCATTCAGTTGAAGCTTCCTGGTGATCACCTGCGGTTTTAAGAAATCGAAGATAGCAGTTTTAAAAGCCCATTATGCTCTATGTTCTAACATCGATTGGTAAATTGTACAAGACTTTCCATAAACAAGCTTGTGAAGGTGTACAAAAAGCAAAACTCGGTAGAATTTGTCAGACAAATTTCTCGGACAAGTCGTCGAAGTAAATTCGGCAAGTTACAAATGGAAATTATCTAACAAATTTGCCTATTACAAAATTCGATAATAACTCTCCTAACACAAAACTCAATAGAACCGAGAGTTTGTGTATCTATTACAAATTTTATTCTAAATTATCGAGAATGAAATGAAGTCCTAGAACACACTTTTCGATAAAACCGAAAAATGTGTGCACTATTACAAAATTCGGAATAATCACAAATTCGGTAATACTATATTTTTGGTAGAATTTGTTTTCAAACTCGGAATATTACACAAATTCGGTAATACTATTTTTCAATATACCCGTGTTTTTCAAATTCAGAACCGATTTTAAAAATAAAAAACGAACCGAAAATTATATAAACAGCAAAAATGGAAGATTAATACCTCCTAAACTTTAAACAAGATAAAACCTTGAGGAGTTAAGAAGATCAAAAGCTCACTTTTGAAAGGTTTATAGAATTTTCGAACCGAAAAAGAAAAGAAAATAAATAAATAAACCACACGACACAACTCGGTATCCCCTATGCTCTTGATACCAAATGTCAGTAACCCAATATCATTTCACTTCCATACAAATAGGTATGAATCAATGATAAGAAACCATTAAAAAAGAGATAGAAGAAAGAAAGAATTTTAGAGAGAGAGAAACTAGAGAGAGAAAGTAGAGAGGAAAAAGGATGGTTGATTACCGTGTGAGAAAATGAGAAACCTTACAAATGAGACCATCTAACCAACACCCTCTCCAAGAGTGGAGAGGGGTATTTATAGTTTCTTACTACCCTAGGGTGATGCCTAGGTGTAGGGTTGTTGGGTCGGCTCGGGTTTTGGGCTTTAGCCCGCAACGTATACAATATTAGATTAAATCACTAGCCCGACTCCCTTTCTAGCCAATTACAAATAAATAATAAATAAAGACTGAGTTTCCTTGTTCGACTTTATATTTTGAGGCTAACAGAGAAGCCATCGTAGCAATCTTGCTTTGGCATCTTTCTTAGCAAATAGGTACTTAAGGGCGGAATGGTCCGTATACACTATGCTTTTATTCATGATGATGTATGACCGGAATTTTTCGAAAGCGTACACCACGGCTAACATTTCCTTTTCCGTTGTGGTGTAGTTCGATTCCGCCTCGGTCATTGCTTTGCTTGCATAACGTATAGGCCTAAAGTGTTTCTCAATTCGTTGCCTCAGAACCGCACCTATGACATAGTCGCTAGCATTGCACATAAGCTTAAAGGGCTGGTCCCAGTTGGGGGCAATCAGAATTGGAGCTTCGGTTAATTTCTTCTTTAAGGTCTGAAAATTTTGAATGCATTCCTTAGAGAAAATGAAAGGAGTGTTTTTCTCAAGGAGATGAGTCATGGGTCGAGAAATCTTTGAAAAGTCCTTGATAAATCTACGGTAAAAACCTGCATGTAAAAGAAAACTCCTAATACCTTTGACGGTAGTTGGGTGAGGTAACTTAGCAATGACGTCTATTTTGGCTTTGTCGACTTCTATTCCTTTCTTTGAAATTTTATGTCCAAGTACGATGCCTTCTTTAACCATAAAATGGCTTTTTTCCTAATTTAGAGCTAGATTAGTGTCTTCACACCGTTTAAGCATCTTTTCTAAATTGGAAAGGCACGTAGAGAAAGAATTTCTAAAAACTGAAAAGTCATCCATGAAAACTTCCATTGTCTTTTCAATCATATCATGGAATATAGCCATCATACACCTCTAGAACGTTCCTGGTGCATTGCATAAGCCAAAAGGCATGTGGCGATAAGCAAACGTTCCGTATGGGCAGGTGAATGTGGTCTTTTCCTGATCTTTCGGATCGATTGGTATTTGAAAATAACCCGAGAAACCATCGAGTAAACAATAGTATTCATTTTCTGCTAGTCTCTCAAGCATTTGATCCATAAACGGCAAAGGGAAATGGTCTTTTCGGGTGGCTTCATTCAACTTACGATAATCAATACAAACTCTCCATCGCGTTACAAGTCTAGTTGGTACTAACTCATTTTCATCATTGGTCACTACGGTCATTCCTCTTTTCTTTGGCACACAGTGCACTGGGCTCACCCAAGGACTATCCGATATTGGGTAGATTAATCTAGCGTCAAGAAGTTTTTAAACCTCTTTTTTAATGACATCATGGATCTTTGGATTAACCCTTCTCTGATGTTGGACCGCTGGTTCATAGTCCTCTTCCATTAGAATTTTATGAGAACAAAATTCCGGGTTAATACCCTTTATGTCGGAAAGTTTCCAAGCAATTGCTTGCTTTCGGGACTTTAGAACCTTTATGAGAGCGGTCTTTTCATCGACACTCAAATCTTTGGCAATTATGACTGGCAACTTGTTGTTGTCTTCCAAAAATGCATATTCGAGATGAGGCGGTAAGTCCTTAAGTTCAACCTCGGGAGGTTCATCAATTGAAGATTTGGTAGTTTTGGCTTCACACAGTTTAAGTTCCTTTCTGATTTCTAGCAAATAATTTCCTTGGTTCGGAGGTGGTGAAGGATCACTATTAAGGAGTGCTTCGAGAATAAGAATGTCCCCCTCTGGGTCATAATAGGATTCATCAACTTCCGGTGAAGTTGGATCGTCGGCTAGAGCAAGAAAAGCATCAACTTCTTCTAGAAGTAGAAAATCACTATCCCCGAAAGGAGTGAGGGTCAGAGAAGAATTTGAAACTATCGGTTCATAATAGGGAGTGGAATTGCCACTGGCGATCACGTTTGAAAATCCTAGAACTTCCTGAGAATACTCTTCACAAGCTAATTCAACAACGTCGATTCGATTCGCCGTCATATCATTATAATTAACTGAGTATCTCAAAGTTTGATCAAGATTATAAGTAATGGCCTCATTTCCTACTCGAAGGGTTAATTTACCTTCATACACGTCTATCAAAGCACGACTGGTCTTAAGAAAACACCTCCCGAGAATTAGAGGTACTCGAGGGTCTGGTTCAAAATCTACGACCACGAAGTCGGCTGGAAACTGGAATACACCAACTTTAACGTTGACATCTTTAGCAATACCGATTGGTCGTGAGATCGAACGGTCCGCTAGTTCTAGTGTCATGCACGTCGGAGTCAGGTTTGGAAGGTTAAGCTTTTTCCACACGGAAAATGGCATGAGATTTATGCTTGCGCCAAGATCGGCCAAGGCTAAGCACTCATCCATTCCGGGAAATTTACATGGAATAAGGAATCTGCCAGGATCACCAAGTTTTTTGGGTAACTTGTTAAGTATGACCGCCAAGCAATGTTCGTTCAAAGGGGTTCTAGCCATCTCACTAAGCTTTTCTTTATTTACAATTAAGGCTTTAAGAGTTGAAGCAAATTTAGGCATTAGAGTCAAAGCATCCATGAAACTAATTTCAAAACTCATATCTTTAAAGATTTTGTAGAATTTCTCTTTTTGTTCGTCAGCATTTTCACGGCACTTCTCAACATTTCGCCTTGAAGGATAAGGAATTGACGATTTCTGGTTAGGCATCGGTGCACTAACTGGAGCATTAACTGGCTCAGAAACTGGATTTTAGTTTTCAACTGGAACAACCGGAGGTTGGACGTCCTCGGTAATTCCGTTATTAGTAGGAAAAACTGTGTCCTTTGTTACCTCGGTTCTACAATCTGCTACTCTAGGAGAAGAAGTAGTAATCGTAGGTCCTTGATAAACAATACCACTTCTGGTAGTAATACCCTTCAAGTCTTCCTTCGGGTTAGTAACCGTGTTACTTGGAAGAGAACCTGAATTCGAAGACGAAGCGGTATTGGAATTTACGAACTTAGAAAGCATTTCCGTTAAATTTGTCATCTGGTTTTGTAAACCTTGGCCCTGATTTTGCATATTTCTCAATACAACATCATTAGCCTTGACATAATTCTCAAAATTGGTCTTTGAAACACCTTGCATTTGCTGAGCAGGAGCTTGATAAGGTTGAGCTTCGTAAACTGGTGGTTGACTAGTCAGAGGTTGATAAACTTGTCCTTGGTAGAAGTTATTTCCACGATTTTGATTGAAATTGGTTCCTTGATTTTGGTTGAAATTATTCCCTTGATTCTGATTGAAATGGTTTTGATTATTTTGAATCGGAGGAAAACCAGGAGGTCGGATTTGGTTTGAAACCATCGGAGGTCTAGAATTGGTATTTCCTTGATTAAAATTGGCTGCAGCAGCTTGTGAAACGTACTCTTGAATGTTGTCTCGATAAACGTTGCCATCGGTGGCTGGACAATTTCTATAAGAATGAGCACCTCCACAAGTTACACAACTCTGCTCGACCGCTTTTACGGGTGCGGGAGCTTGGGCTTTTTGTTTGTCGATAAGCATAGTCTTCATCATATTCTTAAGTTCAGAAACTTCGGTTGTAAGAGCAGCAACATCTGGTGAAATTCCGGGAGTAGATGAATTCGAACTCACTTTGGCAACGACTGCCTTGTTTCGTGAATTACGAACCTTGGATTTACTCTCGATAATTCTCAAGCATTCACGAGGCATCTTATCCAAAAAGTTTCCACCCGCAGCAGAATTTAACGAATCTTGATCATTAGCATTCAAAGCATTGTAAAACGTATCTAATTGATGTAATTCTGAAAATCCGTGATGTGGGCATGCTCGAAGAAGGTCATTAAATCGATCCCAAGCCTCGTAAAACGATTCGTCAAATCTTTGTTGAAATCTCGTGATTTTGTTACGAAGATTTGTCGTTTTGAAGGAGGAAAGAATTGATTAATGAATTTTGAAACAAGATCATCCCATGTTAAAATTGATCGAGGAGGTCCTTTCTCTAGCCAAATCCGGGCTGAACCTTCAAGAGAAAATGGAAAAAGCATAAGCTTAATTGACGTGCTTGGGATGTCCGGGAATCTCATCGTTGAGGTAATCTTATTGAAATAACGGATGTGAGCATGTGGATCCTCTTTATCATGTCCGAAAAACTGTTTGTTTTGAACAAGATTGATCAAACCATGCTTTAACTCAAAGTTAGCATTGATTTCAGGAATTACAATTGCATCCTCATACCCCTCGGTGGGTGCTTGGAGCAATTGTGTCATAGTCTGATTATCGGCCATCGGAACTAGGGGAGGATTATCAAAAGGTTCTTCTAAATGAAATGGTTCTACAACGGCCGGTTGGGCTTGTTGCTGATGGTTACGGTTGCGGGTTTGAGAACGAGTGCGCATGCACAAAGTAGAAAAAGAAAAAAAAATTAAACAAACTATTTTAACGGATAACGATTTTTTATTTTTTATTTTTTTAACAAACTATTTTAACGGATAACGAGATAGACAACTTAAACCAAATAATCAAATTTACTTCACGGTAGCTCTTAAAAATTTTACTTTTTAAGGTGAGTCGTTCCTCGTAAATGACACAAATGGTAAGTTTTTAAATCTTTGATTCGAGTTGGGAACTTACTAATAGATAATACCTCAATTGAAGGTATTATTTGTTGGTGTTCTTTTATCAACTTTGTTTATTTAATTTTTTATATTTTATAATTTTTTTATTTTTGATTTTTTTAACAGAAACAAAACTTTCAAAACGAAAGGGTCTTCAAATCACGATCAACAAACTTCAAACGAGAGAATCTTAATCACAAATCCCCGGCAGCGGTGCCAAAAATTGATTGTAGTTATACTATACTATATTAATACACAAAAGTATACGAAATAAATTCCCAAGTTGCCCTTGAAAATATTTCACACACAAATATATAATAATACGATACGTATATTAACCAGGAAGTATGATTCCCGGGTCATTATTCCCCAACGATTTGTGAAATTAAAACCACGTTTGATGTTCGGACAATGATTTGAATTGGAAACAAAGATTGATTTGATTATCTATAGCTATTAGTTAAAAACTACAATTAAAATAAGCAAATAAAAGTAATTAAACACAAAGACAATTAACGGGCACGAAAATAACGCGACAATTAAGCAACTATACTAAATTTTAACCCTAAGAGTGCAAAGTAAAATTCTAAACCTAAATTAAGATAAAAGAAAATTTTAAGAAAAAGAAAATTATTTTTGATTTTTTTTATGAATTAAAAAACAAATTAAACTATTTAAATCCTATAAAATAGAAAATTAATTCCTAAAAATTCTAAAAAATGATTTTTAACTTTAGAAAAATCTAAAATATTCAAAAAACTATTTTTAACTATTTTAAAAATCAAAATCCTATTTTTAAAATTAAATTTGAAAGCTTAAAAATGAAATTAAAAATCTAAAAAGGGTAAAAATGATTTTAATAAATGTAAAACTAAAAGTAATTATTGTAAATCTAAAAACTATTTTTTTGTATTTTTAAAAGTTATTTTTCTATTTTTTATTAATTTTTGAAGATTTAAATCTAGGAAAAATTATAAAAAATCAACTACTAAAGGGAAAAATCTGAAAAATTCACAAAAAGTCCTAAATTAAACAAGGAACTCAAGAAAAATAAGCACACTCCACCAGCTTATCTAATAAGCTGAGAATAAGCAAAGATAGGCTACGGCTTAAAAAGGAAAAAGGAAATGAAAAAGTGTATAAAGATTAAATGAAGGGAGATGTGGTTGGATGAGCTATTGAAGCAAAACGGTTAAGTCATTGGTGTTGTGTGGGAGAGGTCTTGGGTTCGAGTCCCAGGCACACGTTTTTTTTATTTTTTTTTATTTTTTTGAAAATTCAAAGAACAAAGTTATAAAGGACACTTTTATAAACAACTTTAATAAAGACACTACAAGCTCAAACTCACAAATAAGCTCTCAAACAGCTTGAGAAGTGGCTGTTTACAGAAAGTGAGCTTTTGAGAGCTAAAAAGCTATGATTCACTAAATTAAGCACACAGATCTCAAATAAGCACCAATTTCAAAACCAAAAGCTATTTCTGAAAACTTATGATGACTAGAAGCTAATTTTGATAAGCTACTTAAACTGAAAACACTGAAAGCTTATTGAAATTAAAGATCTAAGGGGCAAACTCAGGAACTTCACTTTTAAGCTCAAAAAGCAATTAAGCTAGAGTCTAAAATAAGCTGCCAAAGAAGCTGAGCTTATGAAAACTTAATAATCAACAATTAAGCTGCAAAACTAAATCATAAACTACTCCTATAAGCTTAAAATCCAGAAGTTAGAAATAAAGTATAACAAGCTACTGTTTTTGTTTTTTTTCAAAATTTTAATGAACTTTAAGAGCAAATTTAATCTAGAAAATGAGTTAGAAATTGAAAAGAAAGTTTAAAACCTAGATTACTATTATGTTAACCCTAATCCTATTAAATTTTAAAGTTTAAATCCAACTAAAACTAATCTTAAATTTGATTAAAAATAACTGCAGTTAGATACTGCAGTTTGCCCAATCTGATGCACTTGGTAAATGGGTAAAACCAATTTGTAGTTGACCTTAAGGGTCAAGCCTGCAAAAGACACTCCAATTGAGTGTTAATAAACACTTAGCAATAAAAATCCAAGCTCAAAAAATCTCCCCTGGTGCCGAATGGAACAAAATGCACCTTAAAATGATTATAAGTTCAAACTAATTCATCAAAACTTTTCAAAACTTAATCAAATATGAAATCAAAGCTAACCAAATTACAATCACCAAATTTCATTGGCTTTTTGAGGTCAAACTATGCCAATCCAAACACTCCTTTAAACTTGACTGATTTCATTTAAACTAACAAATAAGAAAACTAATGCTCAAAACTTAATTACCAGATTTTAGACAGCTTATAACAACCATAATAAGCATATATGAATAAGCAAATAAGCTGAAAATTTAGATCTAATGATTATGCTAACTATTTTTTTTGTTTTTATAGATTTATGAAACTAATTGAAACAAAATGAAATCTAAACTACAAAAGCTAAAAACAGATAGCTAAATATGATCAATAAGCACTATGAAACAGATATAAGCTCAAATAAGCAAACAATTAAACAAAATAAGCAATACTAAACTAGGAAATTAAGACAGAAATATTAAATGAAGACTTACTAAGGCCTTAGCTAAACAAAGACATTAAATGCTCAAAGAGCTTGTCTACAACTCTAGCTTATCCTTTTGGATAAGCTAGTAAAGTCCTTGGAAGCTCTTCCATTTTTAGCTTCCCTTCCAAAAGCTCAAAAGTCCAATGAGTCAAAATACTTAACTGATTTTAAGGTTTAAATAGATTAGATGATTAATTCAGCTCAAATCTAAGCTTAGAGACTTAGATGAGCTTGTTGTGAGCTTATGAAACAGTAGTATAACATTTGAAGATTATTAAGAGCTCATAAGAGATAACAACTTATAAAACTTTAAACTTTTGCTTTAATTAATACTCAAAAACAGATTACAATACTTAGGAAATCAGATTACAAGAGCTTAAAAAGGAAAAATTACATTTTAACTAAAAATTACATAAGCTAATTAACTAAGAAAAATTATATATATCCCCCCCGAAGAGCTCTTGTGTGTGAGTGAGGGAGTCCTTTTATAGCCACCAAGAGAAGCTTCTAGGCTCCAAAATCAGTTACACGCTCCTCTCAATCCCTGTCCTTTATTCCTCTAATCATTGGATGCTTCCTTAGAGCCGTTGGATCACTTCTTTGCTCACACGGATTGCCAACGTGGCAATCCGTGATTGTGACAGGTTGTGCTTCTTTTGTGAGTATCATAAGTGTAAGAATCCCATCCTTGTGTGTTACTTAGCATCCAATGTGGCATTCCCCTTGTGGGCTTTAACCAATGAGAGTATTTAGTGATGTAAACTTCTGCCAGCATGTACTTTGACCCTTGAATTGCCCATTTTAACCCTCAATTGATGTTTGTCCTTTGATATTAACCTTTGGTTAAACCTTGGAGACGATGAACAGTGGTAACTTACATTCCCACCTATTTTTAACTGAAATGGTGCGTTTGTGTGGAGTTTGACCCAGGTAAAAAGTCTGTTTGACTTTTGGGCTTATACAAGGAAATTGGTAGTGGGCTAGGTTATAGGTTTTGGGCTTGGTTAAAATAAAAGGGTTTTCGGGCTAGGGTTATGGGTTAAGTAAAATAAGGCCCGTGTAGTTTTAGGGTTAATTTTGCAATATTGGAAATCTTGAGGGACTGGTTTTGTAATTTTGGAATTTTTGTCATTTTGTGGTTTGACTTAGGTTGACTTGAGTTGACCACTCTTGACTTTTGATAGCTTTCTCCCGGCTTTTTGCGTGCTCTTCCGTTCCCGTGTCCGTGTTTGTCCGGTTTTGACCGTTTTCTTGTGATTTTTGCTTTATCCGTACCTACACAATTACAAAGACAAAATAAGCAATATTCAAGCATTTTAAGCACAATTTTGTCTTTTTATTTTTGATATAAAACGGATATGTGTTTTCACAAATATCAAAATTCCCCAAACTAAGCGATTGCGTGTTCTCACGCAATGTTATATGCTCCATAACCAAATATCTCAAAACTTCCCTAAACTAAATCTTTGAAAAGTAGCAAAGACTTTTGTAGAGAGAGTTAAGAAATCACAAGTTATAAAACACCCCTATTTTCCCATTTTTCTAAAACTTTTCATTTTTTTATTATTAATATAATTGAGATTATTTTGACTTTCATTATTTCCATAACTGTTAGGGATCATAGAACAAGATGCATTTAGATCCGAGAATGCCCCAAAAAGGATAAATTCATCGTCCCCAACTTTTCACTTATCCAAACCAAGCTTAAAACGAAATCACAACTAAATATGAGTTAAGATGCTAACAATAATGCCTAAAATAATGCCTAAAAACCTATGTTGATAAAAATAATGTTGATCAAAACTCTATGTAAACTTTTCCTTCTTTCTGTTCATTAAAACTCTATGTTGATAAAAAAATGCGTAAAAACATTGTTAATATTTTTTTATCTCTCTACGTATTGATAATTAGAAAATGTAAAAATAATTAATGAAAGATTAATTATAAATAAGTAATTAGTAGTAAATTTTTATTTTGAAAATTTAATCACTTATAGGTATGAATAAACAAATGCTTAATGTTGTATATGATCAAAGGATATTTTTTTTATTTAAACTCACACTTTTTATAAAAATGACACAAACATTTTTATATCTTTTACAAAATATTTTTAGATTTAACAGAAATGTTTTATTCAAACAAATATTTTGAATTCAAATTTTTTACCCAAAAACGGCTAGAAATGTTTCAGAAAACACCTCCCTTATAAAGGACAAAAGAGGCATCGCCATACATGGGCGGCCCCCTTAATTTTAAGAGGACCGGCACCCTAATTAAGGAGACTGGCCACGTGTTTTTTTTGTCACGGCTTGCTTATAAATACTAGACTATTCCTTACTGATTTTCTCATCTTTTGCACATACTTTCTTTCTGTTCTAAATCAGTTTATACACTCTTTTCCTTCCTTTGATCATTTAATCATAAAGCTTTGTTTCCAAGTGATCCAAGCTTAATTTTTCAAGTGCAAGAGAAGAATACTTCTTATCATCAAATCAAGAAGTGTTATAGTATAGTTGGTATAGTTTTGTAGTTGTGTTATATCTTGTAAATTATTTTTGTATATTGTGAAGGTGTGTATCGTAATTGTGTACAATAAATAGATTGTTGTGATCATTGTAAGTATAGATAGATTGGGATGATCTTAGTAAGTAGTGATAAATTGGTGTGATCGTAGTAGTGTCTTGGTGAAGTAAAGTTGTGAAGCAAAGTGAAGTTGTGAAGTGAAGAGAAGTTGTGAAGTAGAGAGAAGTTGTGTAGTGAACCCAAGTTGTGATTTGTTGTGAAGTAGTGTGTTGTGTTGTGATAGATTGGTTCTAGCTAGGATTAGAAATCGGTATTTTGCCTAGTTTTGGAAATTGGTGTAAGCTAAGTCGTGTACGGTTTTCTCCGCCTAAAGGGAGTTTGTTGACATAGTGAAGATAACTCTTGAGTTTGGTGCTCGAGGAGTAGAGTAGGGCGAAGAGGTGCTTCGTTACTGAACCACTATAAATCCTTGTGTTGTGGTTTGATCCTTCTAACTCTTATCTCTTGTCTTTCATAATTACTTGTCATCAACTTACATACTTGTATTGTTCATATTGTGCATATTTTGAGATCACACAAAGTCGAATCTAAATTTTTATAAACAAGCATAACATTAATTTTAAAAAGTGGTAAACTATTCAACCCCTTCTAGTTTTCCACAATTGGTATCAGGAGCCACGCCAAATAAGATTTTCAAAATAAACTGTATTTTAAAACTTTAATCGATCTATGGAATCGGAAAAATATTTAGAAGGGCAATCTATGCAAAGACCACCACTATTTGAAAGTGATGGATTTATTTATTGGAAAAATAGATTCGAAACTTTTGTGAAATCAAAAGATCTAGATCTTTGGCATGTTATTACCTATGGTGATTTTCCTCCTATTCAATATAATCCCGAATTTAAAAAGGATGAAACTGTATCTTTTGATAAACAAAACGATGATCTTAAAAAGAAACTTGCAAAAAATAATGAGGCTAAAATGGTGATTTATAATACTTTACCACGTAAAGAACATGAAATAATTTTCATGTGTAAAACAGCAAAAGAAATTTGGGATACTTTATTAATCACTCACCAAGGTAATAGTCAAGTCAAAGATAATAAAATAGATCTTCTTGTTCAACAATATGAACAATTTACGATTCTAGAAGCTGAATTGATAGATAATGCTTTTGCTACATTCAACACTATTATTAGTAGTCTAAAAGCACTTGATGAAGGTTTTTCTAGCAAGAATTATGTTATGAAATTTCTTAGGGCACTTCATCCTAAATGGCGTGCAATGGTTACGGCTATTGAAGAATCAAAGGATTTAACATCTCTATCACTTGATGTACTTACTAGAAACTTGAAAGTTTATGAAGTAATAATTAAAAATGATTCCAAAATGGTCAAAGGCAAAAGAGAACAAAATAAATCTCTTGCCTTAAAAGCCAAAAGGGAATCAAGTGATGAAGATAGTTCGACTTCCGATAGTGAAGACGAAGAATACGCCATGGCCGTGAGAGACTTTAAGAAATTTTTCAAAAGACGAGGAAGATTCGTAAGACAACCACATGATGAAAGAAAGGTATCTAAAAGAAGTAAAGACGACAAAAATGGCAAAGGCGAAAGAAAATGTTTTAAATGTGGGGATTCAAATCACCTCATCGGAGAATGTCCAAAAATATCAAGAAGATACGATCAAAGAGCCTTTGTTGGAGGATCATGGAGTGATAGCGACGAAGATGAAGAAGAAAAGACTAAAGACGAAAAATGTCTTATGGCTAAATCTTCTATTGAGGTACTTTCCGAAACTGAGTTCTTTAGTGATGACCAATCATCGTTAAATGAAAAAGACTTAGATAATGAATATAATCGACTATGCAAAATTGGTCTAAAAGTCATGGCTAAAAATAAATCCATAAAACAAATTAAAAATAAATTAGAAAATAAAGTACTAGAACTTAAAAATAAACTATCTAAAATAGAAAAAGGTAAAGAGGTCAATGAAGAATGTAAAACATGTCAAGACCTTAGATTTGAAAATGAAAAACTTAAAGAAGAAATTTTTAAGCTTAATAAATTTAATAATAGTAGTAAATCGCTTAAGAAAATGTTAAATCTTCAAAAACCTTCCAGTGATAAATCCGGCCTAGGATTTAATTTTACCAAAGGATCAACTAGTGAGTCTAAACAAGTGAATTTTGTTAAATCACAAGAGGTTGAGTCTAAAGAAAAAGTAGTAGAATTAAAATCAAGCCCAAGACCAAAATTTATGCTTATAAACAATACTAAAATACCCATTGCAAGTGAAGACGAAGTAAAACGTTTTGATAAACCTTCTTTAAAACCCGGAGTTGGATTTATTAAACCTAAAACGAGATCTAAGACTCCTCCTCCAAAAAGAACTAATAACTCTCACTCTCGGTCTAAAATACCACAACCTAAGAGAGATCAAGTTAGACAAAATTATCCTAATAATAACCATTCAATGTGGAATTATTAGGGATGGCAAAAGCACTTGAAACCGATGGGGAAAACCAAAACCCGAACCGGTTGGGTCGGGTTTGGGGGGGGGTTGGGGGGTTCGGATGCGGGTACAGGTATTGATAAAAGAATTTAGCCGGGTACGGGTTCGGTGACGGGTTCTGATAATACCCGCCCTGATTACCTGTACCCGTACCCGTATCCGTTTACCCGAATTCGTACCCGCTTTAGTATATATATTATTACATATAATTTCTTATATTGTATTTTTTATATAACTATTTCTATTATTTAACACATTTTAATGTTGTACATGAATTATTCGAAAGTACTAAATCGTCTAATACGAGTATTACCCAAATACTCAAAATTTACAATTAATACATCAAAATAATATCTTATAAAACCAGATATGGATGAAAGATACAAATCATATCTTTACATCGTCACACTTGGTCTTTTGTACATCATTGCCATTAAACTAGCCATATCTTCCATTTCTTTTGACCAACAGACTTCTTTGAACCCTTTTGTGTCCAAAGACTTTCTATGATTCTTTGACTAAGTCTTGACATATATAAGCTGAGCAACAAGAAAGTAAACACATACTACTCATTTTCCTAAGGTTGAAAAGTTTATTTGTTCTTCTTTCTTATTGCTTAAGCCCAACGGCTCAAAACCAAACACACATTAAATTCATACAAATTTATATTAACATTTATACACATACTACTTATTATCTAAGTGTTCACAATGGTGGTTGGAAGGATTGGTTTTTAGCATTTAACAAGGGTTACTCCGAAGGATAAAGCTAGATTAAGGGTTTTCTATTGGATTTAGGGTTTTCTAAGCTTGTAAGCTTTGGTTTTTCATCTAAACAAGGGTTTAGATTGTGTTGGTTATCATCATACATCATCATAAGGTCATCTAAAACTCTTTATGTCTTTACATTTATAATTTTATGTGTATATAAGGTCTTTATAGCAAATCACCATTTAGGACATTTAAAAGGTAAAGAGTTTTTTACTTGTGATTATGCTTTTGAACACTTTTACAATGGTTATTGTAGTTGATAATATCATGATATAATGGGATTATAAGTATGGTATCATGTTTGTTAAAGTATAAAAAGTTCATGTATAAACTAGTAGTTAAAGTATACTTATGAAAGTTCTTATATAAATAAGTGTGTACACAAATGGATCTTGTGATTCTTGGACATTTTTGGACAATTATGGACCTATGGACACTATTATATGTAAAACATATGATATAAAGACTTGTGAAGGAATTGTGGTATTTTAATTAGTTGGAAAGTATGTAAAACAAAAGTATATAATTAATTATATAAAAGCTATAAAAAGTTGCTGTTTGGTTTCGAATTTCAAACAGTAGGTTTTACATTTTATAAAGATAGTACACCTCATGACGATTCCAAAAAGGTAAGAAACTCGAAAAACGGATTAATAACGAAAAAGATACGTAGTTTACGAGTTTTACGATAATAACCGGAGTTATAAAAGAATTTTTATAAAAACTTGTTAAAAAATTCTACAAACAGAAGGTTTGGTATTTTTATTAAATCACACAATCTATTTAGTGGGTTCCAAAATAATAAGGAAACTAATAATTTTTCAAATTAAACCGGAAAGAAGTTTGAATTACGCGAGTTTATATACTTTAATGTGTAAAAATACTTTTATAAAATCTATTTTATAAAGTTACTGTTCATGCAGGAACATTTGTTTTTGTTAAACCTCATAAATAAATGAGGAACTTTAAATACGAGATGTGCTCGAACGATATTTACTAAAAACTGCGTAAAACTGAATAAATAGGGTTCACGATAAATAAATGTTTATAAAAGTAATTTTATAAACTATGAACAGTAAAATTTACTATTCATGACAGAAACATATATTTTGAAAACATCAATAAATTGATAGAACTTTCAATAACGAAGACGTACTCGAAAGAATCGCTAAAAACGGAGCTATAACGAATAAAATACGACATTTACGGGTTTTACGTTAATTAAAGTTATAAAAATAAGTTTATAACTGGTATGAACAGTAAAAATCACTGTTCATCAGAGGACTAAAACTATGAAAACGTCAAATTTTGATAATGTCTTAATACGAAAGCTTGGACATAAGAAGGCAAGAAAGATCAGAAAACGGTCATTGAAAACGTAAAGTAATGCCATTTTTACCAAAGGTATATTTATAAACGATTTCACTTTATAATCATGGTTTCACTAAAACAATTAGATGGTGATTAGCTATATAGAATTATATATGGTAGTAGTTACCCAATGTGATTAGTACTTATACGACCTATATTGGATTAGGTTGCACTCGATCATTACCGTGACGCATTTTCTGTGATACACTTGATATTCGCTCACTCAAGGTGAGTTCATAGCCCCACGTTTTACATGATTTGTTTTATAAGTTTTTGGGGTGAGAAACATGCACTGTTTTATAATTGGACACAAGTGGATAAGTTTTATATTATGATTACGTGTTGCCTAAGTAGCGATAACCCTAGTTGAGCCCATTATCATGAACTGTTAGTTACTGGATTGTGAGCGCGAATGTTATGAATAGATCTATTGGGATTGACATCCCCGTTCGGGTGATTAGCTATCACTGGGCAAACGAACGTATACCATGTCGAACATAGGATGTTGCGGGTTAGAACATCATCACGGTCAATGTAGGCCATTTATATGGTATTCATTTATGTCGAGCTTCAGTGTCATGAGCTTAGGGCAACGTAATTACATTTATATGATGTCTGCATCTGTTGCATTATCATACACTTGGGAAATCTTGTGGTCCTACAATATACGATTTATTAAACCTATGAATTCACCAACATTATTGTTGACGTTTTAAAGCAATGTTTTTCAGGAGGTCAATAAGCACGAGGTGCAAGGGATACATTGGTGGTTTTGATTTGGATATCTTGCATTAAAGATGTTGTCGCATATCATTTTGTATATCTGTTATGGGCTAGAAATCTTTGTATTTTGAACAAGTGAACAAGTGAAGCTTCGGGCTTATGTAACAAATACTTTGTTAAATCCAATGTATCGGTTTTAAACGACTTTTTGGTCGTTCTATATATATATATATATATATATATATTATGTTATTGATCTATGAAGTAACACGACCCGGACCCTTATTCCGCTGCGACCCAATTTGGGGGTGTTACAGATTGGTATCAAGAGCCAAGGTTATAGAGAATCAGGTCAAATGTTTTGGCTGGACTATAACCGTTTTCAAACATTGCATTCATACAAAGGGGTTTACACGGGACATACATATGTGCATACATTCATGCATACACTAGTTGTTACATTAGTTGGTTGGACTAGATGCATTCTTGATGGATATACATGTTATGATATAAATGTATATTACTATAAGGGTCTTATATTAAATACTAATATAAGCTATTTTGGATTTTCAGATTCAGTCATGTCGGATTCAGATGAATCAGGGGTCACATACATGAAGATATCCAGTACATTTGAGGAGTTGTCAGATATAGGATCACCAGGAGTTGTACCATCACCGGACTACATACCAGGAGGAGCCACAGTCACCACCTCCACTAGATTATGTTCCAAAGCCGATATATCCCGAGTATATGCCACAGGAGGACGAGGTATTTCCAGCTGAGGAGAAGCCACTGCCTGATGCTGCCTCACCCACTGCTCAGTCACCAGATTATGTTTCGGAGTCCGATCCTAAGGCGAATCCAGAGGAGGATGACGACGAGGATCCTATCGATTATCTTGCCGACGAAGGAGATGATGGCGATGATGAGGATGAGCCATCTGATGATGATGAGGATGAGGAGGTTGATATTGAGGCTGATGACGAGGAGGAGGAGGAGCACCCAGCTCCTGTCGACTCTATAGTTGTTGCTTTACCAACTATTGATCAGGCCCCATCTGCTGAGGAGACTAAGTCATTTGAGACTGACGAGTCTATAGCCACACCACCACCACACCTTGAATACCGTGTTACAGCTAGGATTTTTATTCCAGCTCCAGTACCTACACCAGTTTGGTCTGATGCAGAGGTTGCCAAACTTCTCGTTATATCTACTCCACCTTCATCACCACTTTCCCTATGGTCATCACCACTTCCCTAGATACCTTCTCCACCACTACCCCCGATACTATCACCACTACCAATATCACCACCACTACCTCATATTTCCTCACCACCACTATCAGTGCCTGTGTTATTTCCATCACCACCTACTAGTCCTATTCGTCTGTTTGGCTATCGAGCTGCGATGATCAGGCTCAGAGCTGAGGCTGCATCTACTTCCTATTCACTACCATTACCACCACCCATCATACTCGTCCACACCAGACCAGATGCACCATCATCAGGGACACCACCTTTGCATCTACTCTCTACTGACCGTAGAGCAGACATACCCAAGGTTACCTTACCACCTCAAAAGAGGTTAGGTATCGCTCTTGGTCCTGGATACGATGTCGGAGAAAGCTCGTCTACTGTTGCTGCTAGACCGACTAGAGGTCTTAGGGCAGACTATGGTTTTGTTGCCACTATGAATAGGGAGATCAAGCGTGATCTAGAGAGAGATGTTAGATATGGGATCACCGACTCTTAGGATGAGATAGTCGAGACCATGCAGGGGGCACTAGCTAGTACTGACACAAAGTTGGGTCGACATATTACAGAGTTTGAGACTAGGGTTAGGCAAGACACGGACGAAATTTATACGAGGTTGGATGATGAGCAGATTGAGCGACAGCTATTGGCTGGTCGGCTCAACATGTTATTTAGGGATAGGCGTGCACATGCACGTACTGCTAGACTCATAGAGGCAGAGGCTAGGATGTCTCGAGAGGCTTAGGGATGATCCATGGATGCGAGTGACCTTGCGCGTGCAGAGGTTATGTTGCTACGTACCACAGTGTTAACTCGGCAGTCAGAGATTAGAGAGTTACAGTCAGCAGACCGTAGGAGACAGACGGTGATTACAGAGATGCTGGCAGCGGACCACAAGTGGCAGGTACAACTCACTAAGGCACTAAAGCTAGTGAAGAGGCTACATACTCAGATGGTAGAGTTACAAAGACAACAGGGACCCGCTAAGGGTCCTGCACAGCTAGAGCTACCGGAGGAGGCTGGTAGCAGTTCCTAGATTATGTTATGGCTAGTTATTTTGTACAGACTACTAAGTATCACAGGTAACTCCTGGCTAGTATGGATTTAGGTTGTATATATTCTTTTATCTTGTAACCTAATCGTTATGATCGTTTTGTATTTGAACCAATCATGTATGTTTTCCAATTATATATTGAATGGTGGTATTATGTCATGTCTATAATCGAATTTGTTGTGAATGAATGTCGATTTGGTTATATCATTATTGATTACAATTCAGTTGTATATTTTTCACTGGTGATGTTATCTCTTTTTACTTATTGAATATCATGTCCATGTTATGATTTATGAAATCAAACGGATTATATATTTTCTGTGATTTGAACAAAAGCACCAAAGAGAAGACCACGAGATAAACCCAAAAACAAACACCGACCACAACAGTCTTCACTCACTACCACTGTCACTAATTTCCCAACGTTCAGGCAATGATTGACCAAGCGGTAACTGCCTTTTTGGCAGCACGTAATGCAAACAACCATGGCGTCGATAGTCACAATCAGTAAACAGGTGCTAGATAACAACGAACGAGCCACTCGTTAGTGCACTTACCAGACTTCATGAATTCCAACTTAAAATTTCAAAGGCACATTAGAGTTGTTCGAAATGACTCAATGGATTGAGAAATGTAAATAGTGTTCCCATAAGCAACTGTTCCTGTTGGAAAAAAAATCAAGTTCTCCACATGTACTTCTTGCTGGGTATTCTCTAATCGTGGAGGAACTCCCACGATAGGACTGTGGAATAAGGCATTGCTTAGCAAAGACCTGGACTGAACTGAAGAAGAAAATGACTGACAAGTACACCCAAGACTGAGATTAAGAAACTATAGAGTCAAACTGTGGGAAATATGAAAGTAAAGGTACCGATGTGAAGGTACAACCAACGGAATCCATGAACTAGCACTGCTGTGAGGTAAAAGTTTCCTAAGAAATCGAACAAGATTGGAAATAAGTCGGATGGCTTACCCGACATGATCCAAAAGAGAGTAGGTCCAAGCCTAAGAAAACTGCAAAGAGGTAACTGAAATGCAATCGAAGTGATAGATAAGAAATCTTACATTTGCTGACCGTCAGTCGGAGACAAGAGAAAGCAAGATAATTACCAACAACATAACAACAACAACCACAACAAGAGCAACACACGCAGGCTTTAAGCAGCAAGGACTGTAAAAGATACAACTATTGGGGGATCTAAACCCTTATGCTTAAAATGCAATTATCACCACGATGGTCTGTGTGCTCCTAAATGCCACAAATGCAACAAAGTTGGTCATTTTGCCCATGACCATAGGAGTACGGCAAGTGCCAACAATGCTAACAACCAGAAGGGCACTGGGTCGGGCCAGAGACCTACTTGTTATGAGTGTGGAGTTCAGGGACATTTTAAGAGGGAATGTCCAAAGCTGAAGAACAACAACAACCGGGGTAACCAAGTTGGAGGTGGCAATGCTCCAGCCAAGGTGTATGCGGTAGGGCATGCAGGGACAAACCCAGACTCCAACGTCATGACGGGTACGTTCCTTCTAAACAACCGCTATGCTTCTATCTTATTTGATACTGGTGCCGATAGAAGTTTTGTATCCACTGCATTTAGCTCCCAAATTGATATCACACCAACTGCATTAGATCACTATTATGACGTTGAACTAGCCGACGGGAGAATAATTAGGTTGAACACTATCCTTAGGGGTTGTACATTAAATATCCTGAACCACCCATTCAACATAGACTTAATGCCCGTAGAACTTGGTAGTTTTGACGCTATAATTGGTATGGATTGGTTGGTAAAGTACCAAGCAATCATTGTGTGTGCCGAGAAGATCGTTCGTATCCCCTGGGGAAATGAAACATTAATTGTCACAGGCTGTGACCCGAAGCAACAGGGGACACGAGGCCTCGTCTGCACATTATACTCGACACCAAAACATAAGAATTCATGACTAAAAAAAACGATTGTCCGAAGTCTTTTTTGCAACATAATACAAAGGAGACGAAATACAAGTCTAGAAAACGTACTTGAGACGTACCCAATCGTCCGGGATTTTCCTGAATGTAATTCCCAGCCTGAGGACTTGCCGGGTCTTCCTCCGACTCAACAAGTGGAATTTCAAATCGATTTGATACCTGGTGATGCACCCGTAGCTCGGGCGCCTTATCGATTACCACCTTCTGAAATGAAAGAGTTGTTGGAGCAACTAAAAGAACTATCTGACAAAGGCTTTATAAGACCTAGTTCCTCACCCTGGGGAGCTCCGGTCTGGTTTGTCAAAAAGAAGGATGGATCGTTTTGAATGTGCATTGATTACCGGGAATTGAATAAACTAACGGTGAAGAACCGTTATCCACTCCTAAGAATTGATGATTTATTTGATCAGCTTCAAGGGTCTAGTGTCTACCCGAAGATCGACCTAAGGTCGGGTTATCACCAACTGAGGGTTCGAGAAGAAGACATTCTGAAGACCGCTTTTAGAACCCGTTACGGCGATTATGAATTTCAAGTTATGCCATTTGGTTTGACAAACGCACCTGCCGTGTTCATGGACCTTATGAATCGGGTGTGCAAACCATATCTGGATAAATTCGTAATTGTCTTTATTGACAATATTCTAATATATTCAAAGAATAAGCAAGAACACGAAGAGCACCTTAAGTTAATCTTAGAGTTGCTTAAGAAAAAGGAGTTGTATGCCAAATTTTCCAAGTGTGAATTTTGGATTCCTAAAGTACAGTTCCTCAGTCACGTGATTGATAGCCAGGGTATTCACGTAGACCCCACCAAGATCGAATCCATTAAATATTGGGCATCTCCTAAGTCACCAACGGAGAGTCGTTAATTTTTAGGTCTTGCTGGGTATTATCGAAGATTCATCAAAGGATTTTCAAAGATTGCCAAACCAATGACCAAGCTCACTCAGAAGAAGGTCAAGTTTGAGTGGGGTGACAAACAAGAAACAACGTTCCAATTATTGAAGCAGAAGTTGTGTAGTGCACCAATTCTGGCTTTACCTGAAGAAAACGAAGAGTTTATTGTATACTACGATGCTTCGATCAAAGGTTTGGGCGCTGTGTTGATGCAAAGAGAGAAGGTGATTGCTTATGCATCATACCAACTGAAAATTCATGAGAAGAACTATACGACTCATGATTTTGGAACTTAGAGTGGTAGTGTTTTCTCTGAAACTCTGGAGACACTATTTGTACGGAACCAAGTGTACGGTGTTCACGGATCACAAGAGTCTACAACACATTCTTAATCAAAAGGAGCTGAATATGAGGCAGCGTCGTTGGTTAGAATTGCTTAGTGATTACGATTGCGAGATTCGTTATCACCCAGGGAAAGCAAATGTTGTCGCTGACGCCTTGAGCAGGAAGGAACGAGAGCAGAGCCTTAGTCATGACTATAGGTTTGAATCTTCCCAAACAAATTTTGGATTTTCAAACTAACGGAAACTAGAGAACATCAAGAACGAAGATGTTGGAGGCATGTTGGTTGAAAATTTTAAGGATCCGGAGAAATTTAGAACGGAAAAGTTGGAACCCCGCGCGGATGGAACTCTATGCTTAAATGGCAGGAGTTGGTTACCATGTTATGGCGATTTGCGGACTGTGATCATGCACGAGTCCCACAAGTCAAAATACTCTATACATCCGGGTTCTGATAAGATGTACCAAGACATGAAAAAGCTATATTGGTGGCCCAATATGAAGGCAAACATCGCCACCTATGTTAGCAAATGTTTGACTTGTGCCAAGGTCAAGGCAGAACATCAAAGGCCATCAGGATTGTTGGTACAACCCGATATACCTCAATGGAAGTGGGACAACATCACTATGGATTTTGTCACGAAGCTTCCTAAGTCGTCACAAGGCTACGACACCATTTGGGTGATTGTTGACCGACTCACTAAGTCCGCAATCTTTGTACCGATGAGAGAGACTGATCCGATGGATAAACTTGCAAGAATGTACCTAAAGGAGGTGGTCACGAGGCATGGAATACCTCTCTCAATTATTTGTGATCGTGACCCTAGGTTCACATCAAATTTCTGGAGGTCACTTCAGAATGCTTTGGGTACTAGTCTGGATATGAGTACTACGTACCATCCACAAATAGATGGGCAAAGCGAGAGGACTATTCAAACTCTCGAGGATATGTTGCGTGCTTGTGCAATCGACTTTGGAAAGGGTTGGGTTAACCATTTGCCATTAGTCGAGTTCTCATATAACAATAGCTATCACGCTAGCATTAAGGCTACACCATTTGAAGCACTTTACGATCGAAAGTGTCGTTCACCTGTTTGTTGGGCCAAGGTTGGGGAAGTGCAACTCACTGGTTCAGACATAGTTTAAGAAACAACAGAGAAGATCATCCAGATCAAGCAAAGGATGCAAGCCGCCCGTGATAGGCAAAAGAATTACGCCGATCTAAAGCGTAAACCAATGGAATTCTAAGTCGGGGTTAGAGTTATGCTTAAAGTTTCGCCTTGGAAAGGGGTCGTACGTTTTGGCAAATAGGGGAAGTTAAATCCTAGGTATGTTGGACCTTTCAAGGTATTAGAAAAGGATGGAGAGGTTGCTTACAAGCTTGAGCTTCCAGATGAGCTGAGCAGGGTTCACAATATGTTCCATGTATCCAACTTGAATAAGTGCTATGCCAACGAACCTTTAGCCGTTCCGTTGGATAGACTTCACTTTGATGAGAAGCTTTAATTTGTTGAGGAGCCGGTAGAAATCATGGACCGTGAAGTTAAACGGTTGAAGCGAAGCCGCATTCCAATAATCAAGGTTCGATGGAACTTCAGGAGAGGTCCTGAGTTCACATGGGAACGCGAAGACCAATTCCGGAAGAAATATCCACACCTCTTCACAAAGACCACACCGTCATCAAGTGTCGCGTCTTAAGCCTCGAGGACAAGGCTCACTTAACGGGGGGGGGGGGGACTATAACACCCCGTGTTTTAGGGTTATTTACGACTTCAATAAATTCACTATGTATTTTTAGTATTGTATTCGTTTGCTTTTAAATCGTAAACGTTAAGTTAAATCGCGTAAGCTAAAAATGATCGTTCAATGTAAATGGGCATCAAACAATTAAATGTTTATATCAAGCAAGTGTTAAGTAATTATTTTGAGTATAATTATTAACTTTGTTAATTTTATTTTTATTGGTTGCGTAAAGTGTGTACGGGTTTCGCAGTAAATTGTATTTATGAATACCCAAATCTCAAAACATTTCTACGCTTCAACGAATACCTATGTTTATACTCAATACCCAAAGTTTATAAAACTTTACCCATATATATCAAATGGGACGCCCCACTTTAATAGAAATAACCAAGACTTATACATTTTCAAAGTAATACACTTTAAATAAAAGACTACAAACTATAAAATCTCAAGTAATACTTCATTTTATACAACTGTATTAACTCAAAAATCCAAGATATTAGTCTAGTCACTTCCTTCCTTTGAATCAGGTAGAATCTACTTCTAAGGAAGTACAAAGGACATACAACCTTAACTATGGCATTGTGCAAGTATGGCTTAACAAGACTTCTATCATGACTAGTGATTTACATCACTAGTCACCCCTAATTTCTTCACCAATTGCCGCCCCCCCCCCCCCCCGCATGTGGTTTCTTAGACTATGTCTTTGTTATATCAACTATACAGCTAATGCATATATATCTCATGTAAAACAAGTATAACATACACAACACAACACACTTAAGACAATCAACACCAATTTCTCTCCTTTCTTCTTACAAGGCGCCCCCCAAAAAAACCCCCGGACAAACAAACACCCCATAATATACATACCAACTTTGATTTTCTAAGACCATACAAGTATTCCTTCATCATATTTAAGGTCAAGGAGTGGTTAAGCATTTACAAGTATTGAAGCAAAAGAAAAAGGGAAATTAAGGTTTCTAGTTGGATTAGGGTTTTCTAAGCTTGTAAGCTTTGGTTTTATATCTAAACAAGGGTTTAAATGTTGTGGTCTACCATATTACATCATAATAAAGTTATCTAAAACACTTTATGAATTTACATGTATGATTTTATGAGTATATATGTTCTATGTAGCAAAAATCACCATTAGGATGCTTTTAAACATGTAAAACACATTTTTACTTGTGATTATGATTTTGTACACTTTTACATATGTTATGTTGTTAATAATATCATGTTATAATGGGATTATAAGTGTTGTACCATTATGGTTTATGTATAAAAAGTGTATATTTAAACTAGTTGTTATAAAAAGTTATTTATACATATCATGAGCAAATGAGTATGTGAACTTGTGATCTTGTTATCTTGGACAAAATATGGGATAATCATGGACTAGGGACCCTAGGTGTGTGAGACATGTGAAGTTGAGAGTTGTAATGGACTTGTAACAAGATGATTAAACTAAAAGATACAAAAACTAGGTTTAAACATGTTTTTATGAAAAACATCCAAACTTTCTGTTTAAATTCGACACATGACCTGTTCATTTTATATTTTTATAAAGTATTACGTCTCATGGCGATTCCAAAAAGGTAAGAAACTTGAAAAACAGATTAATAACGAAAAAGATACGTAGTTTACGAGTTCTACGTTAATTAAACGCGTTATAAAAGAGATTTTATAAAAACAAGGTATAAAATACTTCTAATATATAAAGTTTATTATTTTTCACAGATATCACTTAATTTTAGTATTCCAAAACAATTCAGATCATAATTTTTGGATCAATAACGAAGGAGTTATGAATTACGCGAGATTATATACTTAAATGTATAAAAATACTTTTATAAAACTATTTTTATAAAATTTACTATTCACATCAGTAAATAACATTTTCAAAACACCATTAATATGATATAACTTTCAATTACAAATACGTGCTCGAAAGGATCGCTAAAAACGGAGCTATAACGAATAAAATACGACATTTACGGGTATAACGAATAAAAACGGAGCTATAACGAATAAAAATAACTTTATAACTGGTGTGAACAGTAAAAATTACTGTTCACCATTGGACATGAAATAAAAAAATGTCATAATTTGATATGTCGTCTTAATACGAAAGCAAATACGTAAGAAACGGGCTTAAAACAAAGAAATTGCGTCGTTTTTCTATCGAACTATTTATAAACGTTTTAACTTTATTAACACGATTTCACTAAAACGATTAGATGGTGATGTAGCTATGTAGAATTGAATATGGTAGTAGTTATTCAAAGTGCTTAGTGCTTATACGACCTATATTGGATTAGGTTGCATTCGATCATTACCGTGACGCATTTTCTGTGATATATTTGATTATCGTTCACTCAAGGTGAGTTCATAGCCCCACGCTTTACATGATTTGTTCTATAAGTTTTTGGGGTGAGAAACATGCATTGTTTTACAATTGGACACAAGTGGATAAGTTTTACATTATGATTACGTGTTGCCTAAGTAGCAATAACCCAAGTTGAGCCCATTATCATGAACTGTCAATTACTGGTTTGTGAGCGCGAATGTTATGAATAGATCAATTGGGATTGACATCCCCGTTCGGGTGATTAGCTATCACTGGGAAAACGAACGTATACCATGTCGAACATAGGATGTTGCGGGTTAGAACATCACCACGGGCAATGTAGGCCATTTATATGGTATTCATTTATGTCGAGCTTCAGTGTCATGAGCTTAGGGCAATGTAATTACATTTATATGATGTCTGCATTTGTTGCATTATCATACACTTGGGAAATCTTGTGGTCCTACAATATACGATTTATCAAACCTATGAATTCACCAACATTATTGTTGACGTTTTAAAGCAATGTTTTTCAGGAGGACAATAAGCACGAGGTGCAAGGGATACATTCGTGGTTTTGATTTGGATATCATGCATTAAAGATTTTGTCGCATTACATTTTGTATATAAGTAAACAAGTGAAGCTTCAGGCTTATGTAACAAATACTTTGTTAAATCCAATGTATCGGTTTTAAACGACTTTTTTGGTCGTTCTATATATATCTTATGTTATTGATCTATGAAGTAACACGCCCCGGACCTTTATTCCGATGTGACCCAATTTGGGGGTGTTACAGAGATGAACAGACTGATTTAGTACCTACTCTTCAGTTTTTTATTCCAAGAATCATAATTTAAAAGAGGGTTGAAGACGTCAACTTAGGGTGGAAAGCTATCAAACAAAGCTTAACATCACAATGCCATAGGTTAGATGTACAGGTCTTGATAACAAATAGCCATATACCATATTCTACAAACCCAGAGGTGTAGTTTATCTGGACAAGGATGACAAGAAGTATCTAATGAGAGCTGACGAATTATACAAGTTTAGAGATGGAACACTCAAGAACGTTCGTGACAAAATGGATTATATGTTGGACAACTTTGAGTTGGGATACAATGATGGCATGCTAAAGAGAGCTTGGACTGAAAAGGATAAGAAGCGGACAACTTCCATGTTGGAGAAGATAGAGAAGACGTTGATGACAAGACGGATAATAAGGAGTTTAAAGTGTTTTGTGGGTGGTAGAAAGACCGAGATGGACTACAAACTGCTTGCGCGGATAGAATGACTTTGTCATTCTAGGTTAGCTTAATTCAGGTCTAGTCTCGAACAATATCTTGTGAATGTGTAAATATGTAATGTATAATAATAAGTATATATGTGTCTAAGTATAATTTTTCAAGAATTTTTCAACAAATTCAAAATATTTCAAAATATGTACTCAACACTATATCCTCCCCTCATCAATTGAGGGCGAGCAACGAATGTTCCTAAGAAACCTGCTAAATCTGATAACATTTTTCTCCCTAGAACCGTTTCTATTTTAATCAATTGATATCCAAAATATCAAAAGATTTGACATTTTTGATAAGGGGATAAAATGTGATTAAAATATATTGCTAATAAATATGATCTTAGTGTCTCAAGTGCAGCTTCCTTCCTACATGTTCATAAAACTTTCGAATATCGATGCACTTAAGTAGGGGGAGTAATTTTGAAAAGATGAAACTCTCAAGGTACAAATGCTTTGATTTATATCACAAGTACCTTGATTAATTTTCAAATGGTTTTTATGGCTAAGATGGAAATACCAAATGACCGACCAAGTTACGTTTATCAAGGAGATATAAGGCAGTTAGGGTTAGGTATCTGTTTCATGATCTAGCCAGAATCGGAGGGATCTACCCAAGGATACCCCAATAGATAGATTAGAAGTCCTTCGATATGATATGAGAAAAGGAGTAAAGTGTGATTGGGAAAAATGTTATCCAAGGCATGAGTTATCACCAAAACAAACCCAACATGGTGATAATAAGGATGCATTGGAATAACATTAAAGGGGTTGAGGAATTAAAACTAAATGTAAGGATAAAGGGTGTAAAGAAAGAAGCCCTCCATACACTTCAGGCAGAAACCGAGTCAATACATATGCTATCAGAATCACACAGTTAATTACGGGTATTGAAGATAGTCATCATGGACTCAGTGATGCACTGCACAACCCTCCCAAGCTACTCAGGCTTCTCTCAAAATAAGTTTTTCCATTTATCATGAAGATTAAACACATTTCTATCGACTTTCTCACTCTGAGTTAGTTAATATTGAAAAGGTGGAAGTCTGCTCCAACCTCCGATCACTAAAACCAAAAAGCATTTATCGAGTCTAGAGCCAAAGAGATCAATATATAAATCTCATTAGGACACGATTCCAAATTACACTTGTTGTTCATACACTATGAACAAAAGTGATATATAAAGAGTCCTACGCATTATCTAACCAAGTTGTGTTGTTGGCGCTAGATATGTTATCTTCACACCGAATTTTTGTTGGCCGCCGTTGCCAAAGCATAATAATATTTTGAGGTTGGTGGGGTTTAGTGCGGTGCAGTGGGCGTTTGGAACTAAGTTTGTTTCGAGTGGGTTTGGGAATTTGGTTCGGTGGTGGGATTTGAGGAGGAATGGTGGTGCTGGGCCGGTGTCGCCGTCTCCTTGAAACTGGTAATTTTTTGCCTGTTTGTAGTTTATGGATGTTTGCATTTTTCATTATTAATTATCAGTAGATACTGTGGATTAATGTAGTAAGTTTAACACCTATTTATCTTTTCTTGCGTAGATATGTAATGTGATGTTGTCTGCGTTGATTATCTCTTCTTGAATTAGATATGAGACTAAACCATTTTTACTCTAGAATAAGCAAAATTTAGGAGTATGTTAGATTCGAAGGCCCCACCCGCTTATTAAAAGCGGCTAAACTTAACAATTACTTGTTTTTATGCTTGCATACAGAAAAAGAAAAAGGAAAAGAAGGTGAGAGGCAAGGAATTGAATGATTTGTTTTAGATTGCTAATGTCGAAACCACAATCCCGTTTCTATTTATTTTTTAGATTAAACCATGTATCCGGATTCCCAAATCTACAATACTCGTTGCTAAGCAAATTTCATTATTACTTGATAGAAATGATACGCCGATGTTACGGGATGTTTTTTTGTAGAATATCAAGAGGCTGTTGTTTGTGTGAGGCAGCGTATTAATCCGTTTAGCGCTAAATATCTGTACATATTTCCTATCCCTATCTTAGTGTTTATGTTTCTAAAATTTAAGGATAATATCATATTCTCATGTTTGGGTGGAAATGATGCATTTAATAGCAGTTTATTTTTCTGGTTTTTTATATTTTGATAGGTTCCTGCTGAGCCGCCAGATTGGAATGATGAATTTAAAGATCCAAAGTTTCTTTTAGTAGTGGACATAGGAAGTGCTAAAGAGGTGGAAAAATGAGGCTTCAAGCTTATGCAAAGCTCGCTGAGTTGGAGTCTAATGAAAGGAAAATGCATGAGTTGGAGTCTAATGAAAGCGTGCTGCAGAGTGAGTGGCAATCCTTTTGCAAAGTAGGGATACATAATGCCACGCAAGATGCTAAAAACTAAAACTGTTGATATGTTTTCTAATGGAGTAATATCGGTATTAACCTACGCTGCTCAAGGTGAGCATACCAAAAAATTAAGGTTAGTGTTGCACAAAGTTGAGATTAACATATAAAGGTTACACTCTCGTCTCTACAACAGACGCACTTAATGATTCACATGAGTTTGCCTGGTATTAATATTTCGTTCGCCAATAATTTCAAGGTGAGTAGCATCCTTCAAGAGTGTTACAAATTTTTATAAATACTTTTGTTTAAACTTGGCATGTTACTGTTACGCCTTTGCTTAATTGCAATTTGCAGCATCATGAAATGCTACTCTTTAGACATTATGAGTTTGTGACCACCTTGCCATTTGACCTTGGAAATGAGACCTTAGATTTTTATATTGATACTTCAACCTACAACGGTTTTGGTCAGCGAGACACTCACATTGGGCTATGCTTATTACTACCATAGTAATTATCTTTCTCGGCCCCTAAGAAGACCTGCAATATGTTGTTTTGTTATTGTTTCAAAACAAATAGAAATACTTCTTATATGTAAAATGCTATTATATCGATTAACTTTCTATTTCGAATATCACATCATGATTGTCATATTATTAGAGTATAATTTCTATAACACGGCATTGGTTATATGATTTTCACATACATTAACTTGATATTATAACAAAACAAGTTAGAACTACAATAAACTATCAACTCAAGTGTGTACTTTTCTTGATGTTGAAATAAAAAAATATACCAGTAACTAAACTTAAATTAAGGAAAAAATGATGCCAAAAATCTCGAGGGCGTACTTTGCAAGCCAAGTTCTATGAAAGTCAACAAGTTAACTAATCTATCGTCCTATCTAATAGTTTTTGATTTGTTGATATGTCTTCTAGGCCAAGGGTGACGGATCGAGCGATCTTTATTGTATGTTACTTTATGGAATGAAGATGATCATGGGATGATCTTTAAAGCTCTTGCTCGAAAGAAGCCACTAGATGCTGATGTGAATTTTGGTTGTAATTGGAAGGAGTGACAGATGCACAAATTTAAGTGGGGAGTTGATCTTTCTTCATTGGTATGTACATTGTTCTTTTTATTATTGTTATTGATCACAAAGATACCAATTCATTAAGTGCAAGTTTATTTAATGTTCTTTGTACAAAATTTCAAATGAATGAAACCTAAACCATATTGCTATTTTTTTAATGCCAAAAGATCTTTGAGGTATGTGCATATTGCTGAGTGCATTATAGTGTATGCGCGATAGTTTTAATCATGACTATT
>BQNB010040614.1:4468-25435 GCA_026074375.1 Tanacetum coccineum
AGGAATCAGGCTTTTGCTTTTATATCTAATGTGCCTAATATAAATAATTTTTAAAGAAACCAGACTTTTGGTTTCACTCAAAGGAACCACGTTTCTGGTTTTTATCAAAATCTGAATAGTGGACCTAGGCCAAATAATATGAATAATAACAGGCAAGGTGTGGGCTTAGGTTTAGTTTGTGAGAACTGTAAATTTAATGGTCATACAATTGATAAATGTTTTAAGATCATAGGTTATCCTGCTGATTTTGGAAAAAAGAAGTATAATCAGTCTTTCAAAGGAAAAGATATTTCTAATAATAATTCTGTTGGGACTAGTTCATCTTCTGGGTTTACAGATGAACAAATGGCCACTTCGATCTCTCTCATCAAAGACAATAAAGTTAGAAAAAATGTGCAGGCCAATATGGAAAGTACTTATTTTAACAACAATTCTATTTTTCATAAAAAATTTAATAAGTTTTTTTGTTCCAACACTAATTTTAAACCAAAACTTGTTAGTAATAGTAAAATTGTTGATTCAAGGACAAATCAACATATGACTTACACTGATAAGGAATTAGATAATGTTATTGACATTTCTCATCTTAGAATTAAAGTAGGTCATCTTAATGGGACAGAGGCTTAAATTTCTAAGATTGGAAATCTCAGGTTATCTAATGGCTTAACTCTGTATGATGTGATGGTTATGCCTGAATAATGTGTTACTTTGATTTCTGTTCATAAATTGGCCAAAGAGAATAAGGTAATTGTTGTTTTTGATGAGAATAGATGTTATTTCTTGAATCACGATTTGAGTCTGAAAAATGTTCTGGGGATTGGTGATCAATGTGAAAGGTTGTACTACTATAATAATCAAGGTATTAAAAGTAATAATTGCTATCTAAGATACCAATGTTTGATGTCTCAGCATGATTGGCACTGCAGGCTTGGTCATCCTGCAAAGCTTGTTCTGAATATCCTAAAAGATTCTTTACATATTGATAAAAAAGATAATGTTGTTTATTGTGAAATTTGTCAAAGGGCTAAACAAACTAGAGAACATTTTTCCTTTAAGTGATCATACTTTTAAGTGTTTTGGTGATCTTGTTCATTTAGACTTATGGGGGGCTTACAAGGTTACTAGTTCTGAGGGGTTTAGATATTTTTTGACTGTTGTGGATGATTATACTAGAGCTTTTTGGGTATATTTGATTAAATCTAAAGATGAGGTTCCTCACTTTTTAACTGTTTTCTATAATTTGATTGAAAATCAATTTAAAAGAAAAATTAAAGTTTTTAGAAGTGATAATGGTACTGAATTTGTTAATCAAACTGTAACCAAATTATGTTCTGATAAAGGAGTTATTCATCAAATCACTTGTGTGTATACTCCACAACAAAATAGGATTGCTGAGAGGAAACAAAGGCATCTTTTAAATGTTGCTAGATCCCTTATGTTTAGGGGAGAATACCTTTAAAGTTTTGGACTGGGTGTATTCTAACTGCTACTTATCTTATTAACAGACTCCCTTCTTTTGTGCTAAATGGAAAGTTTCCCTATGAAATGATATATAAAAAATGTCCTACTCTCTCTCACTTAAGAATGTTTGGTTGCTTGTGTTTTGTTACCATTGTCAACAATAATGACAAATTTAGTAGCAGATCTAAAAAATGTGTTATGATAGGGTATTCTAATTTTAAAAAAGATATAGATTATATAGTTTTGATAAGCATCAGTTCATTTTTTCAAGAGATGTTAAGTTTTTTGAGAATATATTTCCTTTTAAGGATTGTGAAGTTGAAAAAAATGATTCTACTAATGTTCTTCAAGATGTTAATCATATAAACTTTTTTGATATTGAATACCCTGAGATACCCAATGATGATGAGAGAGTAGAAAATGATCTGAATAGAGATAAGAAATCTCAAAGTGATAGCAGCATCTCTTCTGTGTCTGGCAGCAATCATAACACTACTGATTTTCCAGTTGACAATCCTGGAAATGATGTTGATAGTAGTGGTGAATTTGTTGCCACATTGAATGAGAAGGTTGCCACACTTGAAGAGAATGTGTTTTCTGAGGGTAATTTGGATCAAAATCCAAGTTCATTTCATGATGTTCAAAATCTTAGAAGGTCTTCTAGACAAAGTGTTTCTTCAAAGAATTATAATGATTTTGTTTTTGAATCAAAAGTTAAATATGATCTTGAGAAATATGTTGGTTATTCAAAACTTAATTCTAAATTTTTTTGTTTTGTAACTCAACTTAATAAAACCAGAGAACCTAAGTCTTATTTTGAAGCTTCTAAATATCCACATTTGACTGATTCTATGAATCAAGAAATGGATGCTTTACTTAAAAATGATACTTGGGAAATTGTTGAATTACTTGAGGGTAGAAAAGCCATAGGAAGTAAATGGATTTATAAAATTAAGTTCAATCCATGTGGTGGAAAAGATAGATATGAAGCCTTAGAGATTGGTTGTTTAGGGTTGAATATGAGGAGCGCCCTCTTCTCCGCGGTTAAAATGATTACCTGTTAGTGTATTTTATAGAATATTGTTTGTTTCTATGTCTTGACCTGTTTTTCAACTTGATGTGAATAATGCCTTTTTATATGGTGATCTTGAGGAGGTTGTTTATATGAAACCCCTTGAAAGTTACTTTCCTTCTGATAATAAAGTTTGCAGACTTAAAAAGTCTCTATATTGTTTAAAACATGCTCCTAGGCAATGAAATGCTAAATTGACTTCAACTTTAATTGAGAATGGTTTTAGTCAAAGTAAGTCTGATTACTCATTATATACCAAGTCTGATAAGGGTGTTTTCCTTGCCTTGTTGGTTTATGTGGATGATATTACCATTACTGGTAATAGTGTTTCTGAAACTGAGAAGTTTAAAGTTTTTCTTAAGTCTAAGTTTATGATAAAAGACTTGGGAAAAATTAAGTATTTTCTTGGGATTGAAGTGATTGATACTGATAAAGGTATTTTCCTTAATCAAAGGAAATATGTTCTTGACTTGTTATCTGAGTATGGTATGCTTGCATGTAAACCTGCAAAAACTCCTCTTATGTCAAAGCTTGTTATTTCTAATAAAGCTTGTGATAATGATCCTTTACTTAAGAATGTAACTGATTATCAAAAGTTGATGGGAAAATTAATTTACTTGACTAATATTAGGCCAGATATATCTTATGATGTGCATTGCTTGAGTCAGTTTATGCATTCTTCTTTGACTTCTCATCTTAAAATTGCATTTAAGATATTAAGATATCTTAAGAGCTGTCCAGGTTTGGGGATTGATATTGCTAAGACATCTTGTATGTTTCTTAATGCATATTTCTATGCTGATTGGGCTAAATGTATTGTTACAAGAAAATCTGTTACTGGGTATTGTGTGTTTCTAAATAATTCTCTTGTTTCTTGGAAAAGTAAAAAACAAAATACTCTCTCTAAATTTTCAACTGAAGCAGAGTATAGAGCTCTTGCTTCAATAACCAATGAAGTCATTTGGATCCTAAATTTTTTAAAGGATTTGCAAATTGAAAATCTTTTACATGTTTCACTTCACTGTGACAGTAATTCAGCTATTAAGATAGCTGTCAACCCAGTTTTTCATGAAACATCTTGAAATTGATTTACATTTTGTAAGAGAAAATGTTTTAAAAAGAGTTGTTAAAACTGTTAAAGTGGATTCTGCAAATCAAATTGCAAATATCCTTATCAAAGGGTTGGATACAATTCAGCATGTTGAATTGGTTAAAAGGCTTGGTATGCTTGATGTTTACCAGGTTGAGACTACGGGGGTATATTGAGATAATAGTCTCAATGGTAAACATATATGTTCAGGGACTAATATTGTCTTTTCTTATATTTCAGTTTTTAGCTTTATAATAGCTTTATGCTCAAGTTTAAAGAAGATAGAAAGATAGAGGGCTAGTTGTAGCATTCTGGGATTTCCATTAAAGGGTCAAGACCCTATATAAGCCGGTCAAAACCAGCTCATTAGGGATATATCTGATTTCTCTCTTCTCTCTCATAATCGATCTCTCTCTCTCAGTTTTGTAACCCTAATTTGGAGATCATCTTGATTTTAGATTCAGTTGTAATAGAACAATAATCAATTTAGATTATTGATCCATACATGATTAGCAGTGATGGATAGTGTTTTGATATCAGATTGAGATCAGTTTGTTGTTGTTCTTGATACTCAAATTGAGATTTGAGTAGTTTTATATAATAAGATTTATAATTTCTTCAGAAAAAATCTTAAACGGGTTAGCGGGTCGACCCACTTTATTTATTCCCAACCCGAACATGACCTGTTTAATAAACGGGTCAGATGAGTCGACCCAAACCCGACCTGAAATCTATTAGACTCAGCCCAAACCTATTAATTTTCGTGTGATTTCAAATCGGATTCATGTCGGGTCAAAAATTACCACTCCTACTCGTGATATTGCTTTTGTTCATTGTTATATTATATATAAAATTCCATAATTATCAAAAGATAGTATGACCATGCATGGGGTTACCTGTTTTGGTGGCATATTTTTGTAGGCGGAAAGGAAATAATAAAGCAGCAAGTGGTTAGTGCAATAATTAGTTTATGAGTATATTCATTGCTATCCACATTCCATGGGCCTCAAGTGCATGACACATAATCAAATCACAATAAAATATATATTGCCAGTATCTCTCAAAGCTAACATAATCCAGCGTACAATAATAACTTATACTAATAAGACTAACATATTATAATGTCCATAGAAATGATGATATGATATATTTTACAATTCATATAGGATGATGCGGTGTCAATTGATTTGTTTTCGGTTTAGTTAGGTTTGCTCAAGACCTAATTCAACTGGGTCATCCATTAAAACCCAACACGATACCGTTGTGATAATAGTTGGTGATTTTTTAAGTCTAGTTTTAGTTATCAGACAATCAGTTATCGATATTGGATGGTGTTAAGAAAAAACGTGCAATTTTTTAAAATTATTATGTGTTGTTGAGTAGAATTCATTTACATCTACTTAGTATTCTCAATATTATTGTGAAGCGAACCCGCCCGTTGGGCGGGCTATGTTACTAGTAATTATATATGGGGCTAACTATGACTGGATTAATATGAAATAGTGACTCAACGCCACCTCAACGATGACATGGAACGCATGATGACATGACACCTACATGGCAAGATATTTAATTAATTTTCGTATTTTTTATAATTTGAGTAATTAATTTTGGCAAATTTATAAAAATATTAATCATGACAAGGTTTGAACTCTTGACCTATTGTTTATCATGTAAAGATATTAACCAACTAATCCAACTCATTATTTGTGTTTTAGTTTAGAAAACAATATTCATATACATTATTGATATATTATGGTTTTGATTTTCAAAAAGATATCTTTTAATTTTGGAAAATATATCAAGATATATATCCATTCCTTAATTATAGTTTTTAAGTTAATCCAAATTCATTACTAATATCACGTATCATCTAAACCTATTCATTATTGTTCATCATAAACCCTAATATCCTCATGTTTTTTTTCATTCAGGCCGGTTGTTCGGGAGAGCATACAACAGTAGCAAGACAAGCACTTAATGAATTAAGATCCATGGCACTGATGCATGTCCTCACTAACTTTGCTAAAACAGTAAGTTTAAAAATAATAGTTTAATTTGTTTAAGATTATTGTATTACCTTTAATCTAATTTGATATTTACATAAATAAAAGAAAACATCAAATAATTATCAAAAGTTAAAATTGTTGTAAATTCTCCTCGGACAGAAGCTGGCATGGCATCATCATCGATGCACAATTCTGTGGAAACCAGTTCCACCAAGCACGAGGTATGTAATTTTTATCTACAAATGTTGGAGAGCTCATTTGTTTTAAGGATGGGAGCCATCTTACGTACTTAGAGCTCAAATAATATATGTTTCCCCAACGCTCGAACTACTAGCTAACTTGATATCGCAACTTCAGGGGTGCATCCAAACACTATTTCCTACTGCCTGTTATATTAAATATATTTGTCTGGCTATGGCCTCTGGAAAACACACATCTAAACTTACAGGTTTTATCATAAAAGGATCCTGTTTGTCTAATTTTATTTTCTCATCATAGTGTGCCAGGATGACTGTAACATGTGATGAACCTGTGACTGTGAGGAATTCATCAATCTTTCGAGAGAGCCTAGCTAGGTTGATATACTGGCGTTGTAGGACTCGGTATATTGTATATTTTTAAGCAAGTATTAGCCAGATAAAACCTTGAAATTTGAGAAGAACTCTACTGATATAAAGGAACCTTCAGTCGTATCATCCTCTAAAACCTCTTCAGTCTAGAAAACTAATGCTGGTGACTGCTAATTCAGAATTATCAATGAGAGGCGATAAGATCAGTTAGTTAAATAGACACCTTGCACCAAAGCGTCATCCGCCACATGTTCAGCCTCCTGCATCTACCAACACACCTGCAACCTTAAGTGATGAAGAGGTATGTATGAATCAAAGATGGATTTTTTTTTGTTATTGTCGTCAAATTAGAGCACTCAGAATATCTTCATATGGCTGGCAATGGATTTAAGCAGTTCATTCTGAAATTCACACTCTTTGTTAAGACTATAAGCTCCAAACTAACAAAATTCATCGCTGCTACATACGGTTCTGATAATTCTGTTTATTTTATCGAGAAATTGTTCTGATTATTTGATTTCTTTTCATTGGACCATGATCCATGCCTAGCAAGTGCAAAAGTTCTCTCACACAACAATAAAGCAAGACTTGTATAAAAAGTGGCGCCGTCACTTTTAGAATGAGAGCCATAAGGATCATAAAACAAGCCAAATACAACTTTTTTCTTACTAAAGGATAAAGGAACAAAGACTCGCCATCTGTTTATAAAGATTAAGGGGGTAAAGGTAACAATTAGATATTAGTGAAAAGGTTCCATGTAGGAATTTGTCATGTGTAATGCTTTTTAATTGTATAAACCCATTGTGCAGGCTCCTTTATCAAGGCAAAGCCTTACTAGATGAAGATGATTACGAAGAGTCTGGTGATTATCTCAAAGAGTAGATTCAATGGTCGTCGCTTCATCAACAAGATTCGCCTAAGTTAGATATACACACATTCATTCAATCAATCATTTTGCATCTTTTATATGAATAAGTTTGCTGTTATGTGTGTATTGTATGGAAATTAGGCATAATATGTATCGGTTTTTGTTACATGTTAAGTGTCGTTGAATTGTGATGACTTCATTATTCATAACGTATCACGTATATGATACTTCTTTTCCCTTTCTTGGAGAATAGGCCTTGAATCCAGTACTAACTATGGTAGGAGAATTTCAGGAGCCTATGATTTTATGTAGTGTTAGAGCATTACTTTTACCTTTTGTTGGATAAATATTTATGGTAATTTCTCTTACTTATATCTCTTTCTTTCTGACCATTTGTTTCAGTTGAGATGTATTTCTACCTCGTGGCTGATGGTTACGGACAGGCCTATTATTCTGGGTGACTTATTCCTTCTATCTCCTGTAATGCAGAGATGGAAAGAGCAATACTTTGTGAATGTTGGATATGATTGTGGATTGACAATAGCGGGCTCTTACTATGTTCGCTTTTCTTGTGTGGATGGCTCAATCAACGGCTACTATTATGACCCTAATAGCAGGTACTAAACTTTTTTTGTTCATTTTTCTTTGTTATTACGTTCAAGAATGAGATACCTTTTACCAATTATATGTATGAACGTGCATGTAATAAAATGAGTGGGCAGCATCTGTCTCGACCCCTACTAGCTCTAATAATTTGCTAAAAAAATTGTGTTGCGTATATAACACCCCTATTTTTGACATATAGCAGCGGAAGCTAATCTGGGGTATTATTTCATAGTACAACAGTCATAATCATAGAAAACGACTCAAAAGAGACGTTTTTAAAAGATAAGTTATCATTCATTATTTCATCAGAGTTTTTACAAACAGAGGTCTCAAAATCTACATGAAAACATAAAGTTTGAATGATAACAGTTTAACCATCTTTAAGTTCGTGTCACTCCGTGCCATAAGTTGCTCAATTACCTGAGATAAACATGCTAAAAAGGTCAACACAAAGGTTGAGTGAAATTCATAGGTTTATGGTAAACAGTTTGAATACAAGTTCAATAGTGGGTTACGTTGTTATACACCCATAAGTGTAATAATTGCAATGAGTACAATTATTATAGAAAACAGTATTATTGCCCTAAGCTCATGCACCGAGACCTTGAGATAATTAATAATCACAATAAGTTGCCCCAACGGGTGCCTTTGCCAAACACCCGCATAGTGATTCAAATAAAGTGCGTTTGGTTACCAGAAAGTATAGGTACACCAACGAGGAAGCTCAGTCCTAAATAGATCTATTCACAGCATTCGCGTTTACTCCGAAAAGTAATTAACGGTTCATGATAGTGGGGTCTTAATGGCAAAAGTAAGGACTTAGGCAATAATATATCAGGATAGCATACAGTTGGAAAAATACTCGTATTCATGGTTTATAGCATGTATCCCCCTCGCGGGTTTATGAAAACATTAGAAGATTTAAAATGCGAGGCTATGAACTCACCTTAACAGGGAAAATCTGATTGATGGCAAAAGTATATCAAGTGAAAGTAACGGCTTCGTCACACAACCTAGGGTAATATGTCAAGTCTTAGTTTGATTGTTTATGTTTCACAACTTTATAGAGTTTAACATTTATATTTGATTTATTAGTTTATGGAAGTATTTTATCACTGTTCGGGCTATCATAATCCAGAGGCAATGTAGTATCGTTTGAGGAGCCATGACACTTTAAATCGCAAACCCAGCAAACTCGTCAAAATAAATACCCAAATAAAAACCCCTCACATGAAATTACCTAGTATCGTGATAAGATAAGATTTTAAGTTTCTTTAAAAGTTAGTCGATGATAAATTACGTTAAATATATAACGTATTTGTTTTATAATGCGTCGATCGATGATCAATAACGATAAATGTGTCGGATTTTAATAAAATCGAGTCATATAATATTAATATATATTTTTATAATTTATATAAAAATATTATATTTTATATTTTTAAGTTTGCAAAAATGGCAACATATACCCTTGGTTTATAAACTTTTACAAGTTTAGTCCTTTATATATAAAGTATATATAATTTAAACCTTTAACTTTGAAACTTGGCAAGATAGGTCCTTATAGTTATAACTTTAGAAAAATGACATTTTCAGCCCCTTTAGTTATAAATTTCAGAAAGTTATGATATATATCCCTATGCATGAAAACATTTGCAAATCAAGTCCAAAAAGCCATGCAAGCTTATTTTAGGATTTCAAATGATATTTGCAGGTTATAGCTTATTAGAATAAGCTAAAATAAGATGTTCTAATGTAACAAAAGTTTAGAAAAAGGATTTGTTAGCTAGAAAATCAAAACGGGTCATTTTTAGGGTTTTAATACTTCAAGGGTTACTTTTTCTTGATTCTTGGCTTCTATTCTGAGATTAAGGACTTCACTTGATCCTTCTTGGTCTGATTTAAGACTCCATTGTTGTTTATATTGAGTTTTGAGGTATGATTTGAAAGGGTTGCTTGGATTCGGTTTATATAGGGGTGAAAACCCTTGGTGCCCAAGTTTTCTTGATGGCTAAGGGTTAAGGACTGTAGATAGATGACTAATGAAGCCTATATATGATTCATGGAAGCTAAGAGAGTAGCTATACAAGGTGGTGAGAGTGCGTGAGGGTTCGGTTACATAGGGGTGACAAGAAGGTGACTAGAAGCCTTGGTGGCCAAGGGAGGTGATGGAGGTGCTTGTAAGGTGCTAGGGTGTCTGCTAGGTGATGTCATGGTGATGCAAGGAAGGTGCTTGGTTGCTTAAAAATGGGTAAAAATGAAAATAAAGGGGTGTCGGGTTTGGTTTTAGTTCGGCTTAGGGTTTAGGGTTTTAAAACGTGGATTAGGGTTAGGATTAGTGATAGTTTAAGGTTTAGGATTAGTGTTAGGATTTAGATTAGGGTTTAGGATTAAGGTTTAAGGTTTAGTTTTAAGGTTTAAGGTTTAGTTTTAGGTTTAAAGTGAAATTAGGGTTTTAGGGTTTCGTTTAGGGTTTAGGGTTTTAGATTAGGGTTTTAGAATGACTTAGGGTTTAGGTTTAGGGTTTAGAAGTCATGCATTAAGTGCTTGTACCTTGTGCTAGAGTGGTGGTAAGAAACTAAAGTGGTTTAGGAGGTAAAATGACCTAGTTTGACTTTCTTGCATTATTGACTTGTACTTTGAGCTTTAATGTGTTGTACATTGACTTGGAGGGAAAATATAATTCAAATGTTGTGCATTGTACACTTGTACACATGCTTGAAAGGCTTGCACATTCATTTTATATGTATACATTACATATAATTAGGGTTTAGATGTAAACGTTAACGTTTAATGCTTGTTTTGATATAACGTTTTGAAAAGTACGTTAAATGAATAATGTACTTGGTAAAAATGATATTAAGATATAGACTTGACATATTAGGATGTTTACATGATATAAACATAGATATAGATGGCATTGGTAGAGGTTGCGTGAGCTCGTTTACTTTAGAGATGCAAGTTACGTTGCATAATGAGATAAAGCAAAAAATTTCCCTGTATAAAGGTGGTATATATAATAGATGGATATTACAGTGCATCTAATTTAATAGATGGATAATTACATTGATGAAAAATACGGGTTGTTATAACGTATGCTAAGGTATGCTGGAAACATATACTTTTTGAAGCGGTATCGTGTCAATCACTCTTTCATTTTTAAAAAATGTGATATGTTATGACACGTGACAGAGCATCATCACCACTTGGAGGTACTTTTTGGTATATCCGAAGAAACGACAACAAGTATTGCTGATTCATTTACCAGTAAGAGGCGTGCCCAGGCTAGGCGGAGAGGTACTTCACCTTATTAGTCGTCACATACTTCATATATTAGGTTGTGTGTATATTTTTATACTTTTGCTGTTGTTTTTATCGATCTTTGCCTATTTATCTATCTTGATTGTTGGAAGATTTATAGGCTCACGGCCACCGCCACCAAAGACTACACCATTGATAAAACGAAAGAAGGGAAATAGTGCGCTTGGTAAGTTGACTGAACTGGAGGATAAAGCAACAAACTTCTTCACTGGCAAAAAGAATGCGCTTGGTAAGCTAACATATGTAGCCTAAATATTATCTATAGGCAACAATGAACACTCTGCATATTATTCAAAACTCATGCCAAATAATTGTTATCAAACTAATTTATCTTTCCTTTTATAATCTGTTATAGGTTTCAAAGATCAAGAGATATATCTCTTTATTAGAAAATATGTAGCCCAAATATTATAATCGTATGAAGATGAAAATAGCTCTGTTGCCACTTTCTTTAAGTCAGCTACTGCTGCTACTCTATCAACCCCACAAAATCACGCCTTTCTGAACGATGTCGAAACAGGCCGAAGCTGCAGATATATCTTATACATATTATTGGTTTGCGTATCAGCATATATAAATCCGTTATAATTGGGAACCTTTTATCATGTGAAATCTTTTGGTGGCTGTAGATTTATTGTAAATGGAGTGTTGCACTAAAGACTGACTTCATTATGCGTAACATGTGGACTAGGTCCTTTACTCGATGCTGATATGACTTATCAACGATGGAGTTGGAGCAGAAAATTGCAGACCTGAGCCACCGGTTGCAGAGGCAGAATTTCTTAGTTTATGTTCCATATAGATCTTCTATACAACTTTGTGTTGAATGTATAGTCGTAAGGTTTGTCTTTCTAAGTCAACATTGTATCAAAAAAGTGTACATTGTACATATTCATTACAGTGACTTCATAATATGTCTAATGGCTTGCGCTTATTTAAACATGTGTTTTACCTATACTTATACGCTGCAGTAACATGTTAGCCCCCGCCGCAACGCGCGGGTCATTTTCTAACTCGCTTATGCTAAAGTAGAGGTAATGTGTAATTGGTAAAACAAATCATTTTAAAAGCTACGGCGTGTCTCAAAATAAAGCCTCATTACAAGAAAATCACAACTAATTACCTCGAAACAATATATGACTAAATATAATTTTACTTCTATACAAAATTTAAGACAATAGGTAAATGTAATACCTTTATTCAAGATTTATGTCTAAGGCTCGTGCGTGCACGTGCATTAAAACTATATTATTACTTTACTATTATTATTCCACGTATACACGTATTCAAAAATTTAAAACAACATGAGGGATTTGAAACTGTAATCACAATATATTAACCGGACCAAAACAGACAGACCCGAACGTAACTGAACCGTCTAATATTTACCGAACCAAAAACCACCAACCCTGGCCTACCGGAACCGTTTTGATCATTTCATAGCCACATGTACTCAACACTCCAAATTATTAAGCCAAACTCACGCAAACCTTTTCTTTAGGAAAAAGTCTGAAGCAAACCCGCCCGTCGGGCGGGTTACGTAGCTAGTATATATATATATATATTATATTTTTATATTAATTTATATTTATTATATATATATATACTATTTTTATATATTTTTTGGCTCCGGTGCTATTGAGAAGGTTTTTATTTGAGGTTGATTGTGAAAGCTTCGTTTTAAGTCAATTGATTTCAATATTTTTTTTATTTGGTTAACAAGGTAATCTTCATTGAATAGGAATCGATCTTATAAATAACAAATTTTGATTTAGCAATTTCATTGTTCAATCGAGTTATGGTAATAAATTCATTAAATTTTTTCAAATGATTCAGTATCTATACTTTATGCAAAAATGAGAGATTTTTAACCATTGATTCATTTTTTTTACATAATTTTCGATTATAACACATTAATATGAGTTCTATGCTTGAAAAACATTGTAATCAAAGTTTAAAAATCATAATAGTTTTTGTAAACCTTCTCATATTATCAAAATAAAAAATTTTTTCAATCCGATCACAGCTTATCTCTACTCCTCACACACTTCTCTCCTTCTCTCTATATATATATACATATATATATATATATATATACATATATATATTTACATATATATATATATATATATACATATATATATACATATATATATATATACATATATATATATACATATATATATATATATATATTAGAGTAGGGTTGGATCAAGTGGTTAACACCCTTGCCTCTGGAGACAGAGGTCAAGGGTTCGATCCTCACCCCCTTACAAGGCCGGAGGTCCTTTTCTACCTTTGGTAGAACCGGAAGCAGCCTATCTACCTTTGGTAGGGGTAGGGTTGTCTACGTCTCAATCTCTTCCATACACTGTGGAAGACGGTATTGGATATAGGGAAGTGAATATGTGGTTGTCTCACATGTAAGCATACATGTGAAACCACTCTAAATCTACGTCTTTCAACAAGAAAAAAGTCAAAACCACCTCATTTGTATTATGTTCCTTTAATATATTTGTGTTTACTTTAATTGCATCATAACATCGTTAAAATAGTGTTTACTATAATACATGTTTTCTTTTACACATATTGTTGGGTGTTTTTTATTAACTAAACATTTCACTCTAGATTAGACAATTGTTTGATATAAGTCACGATTAAAAAGTATTGCACTACTCATACACTGGTTCCACTACTCAAATTTTGGAAAAAAATCAATCAAAGTACTATAATTTTAGGTGATATATTATGGTTTCGCATGTAAGCTTACATATGAGACAACCTCATATTCACTTTTCCCATATATATATATATATATATAGTGGGATTTTCTTTGCAGAACCACTTTTTTGTACTGAACCTACAGAACCAGTTTTTTTACTCCTAATAATACATGATGTACATCATATCAATGCAAGATGACATCTTTGTAAATAATTAAAATTATATAATAATAAAAAATAAGCAGAAAGGGCAATTGAGTAATTTTGTATTCTTTCTTAAAAAATTTCTTAAAACCGTAATATGCATTGACCCTTTCATATCTTTAGTTTTTTATAGATCTAAATCATTCCCAATTTTTATCCCTTTCTTCATCACCTATGGTTGTTCTTGGATCACCGTCCATCACCACCATATCAATTCTGTAATGATTCCTCTATTCATCACCATGTTAAATTAAGAAAAATAACCACCTTCTCCAACTTTAGACACAACATCGATAATTGACTTGATGGGGTGATTTCAATTGGTGATTAAATGGTATATCCAACACAACCTTCAAATCTTGTAAATTTCTTTTTATGATTCGTTTTTGGCCTATGTATACAAAAAGTCTTTTTTAATTCAGTTTAATTAAAAAATATGGCTTTCTATTTGATTTTACTTTCGATTTGCAAAAGATATTTCGACTTTGGATCTGAAAAACAACTCAATGAGCATATGTTTTGTTATTGTAAAGAAGAATATGAAACAAAGACGTGTTTTTTGATGAGTATGAAAAATATAAGAAGAAGATGAGCATATGTTTCCAGTGAAAAGGATTTATGTGAAGATATCACTGTTACGCCATTGATTAATGATCTAATTGCATAAGCCTTTCAATGGTTTGAATAAAAGATATGGTTATATAATTGATGGGGTTTTTTTTACATGATGTCAGAGATTTGCGAAAGTAAGATGAACCACATTCTTTTAATTCTTAAGCCTTAATAAACATCCTACCAGATATGGTATACATTCTTGGTGATAACTCGGTCTGTCATATTCACCGTTGTTATTAAGTCTTGTTTACATATAAACTCGTCCACATTTTATGTTTGTAGGAGCATAACTTCAAGCTCTGTTTATACTAATCATTGACTAACTTAGCGTCAAAAACGTTTAGAGTTTTTCTAAATAATTAGTATGTCCAATATGTTGACAAAAATGATATTGACGATCTCATACTGATAGAATATTTATATGTTGTGTTGTAATCAGGGTGTTTACATACAACTTGGGCTTGCTACTGATAGTACCAAAGCCACGCTTGCAGTGAAAAGAAGGCTCGCTTGTGAGATGGTCAAGTATTGACAGCAGGTAAATTAATTTTGTATGATTTTTTTGAAGTACAGCCCGTAATTAGTGCTATGTTAAAATAGTAGAAGTAGCATTTAACTTCTGGTAATTAGCATTCTCTTTCTCAGTTAGTCAATGATTAGTATAAACAGACGTAAGTTTCTGCTATTAGAGTTAAAGAAGGGTGCTTAAAATGTGAATCATTTAGTAACGAATCTAACATTCTATTCTTCACCCATATAATATTGACTTCAGTTTTCTTACTAGTTGAAACATGGTAGAGCCATACGTAATTGCATACATGTTTCGAGAAAGTGCATATGTGTTTTATGGATGGAAGTACATATTTGATATTCTAGTTGCATACATGTTTCGAGAAAGTGCATACATGTTTGCGATTAGGGTTTATCACTTGAATTGGCGGTTTGATGTTTACTTAGATTACCATTTCTTTGAGCATCAGGTGAATGCTAGGCCTCGTCTATTTTTTAAGACTTGCTTTCTCTAAAGATTGATTTATAGATAAACTGATTAGACTCAGACAAGGTATTAAGTTCCTCACTGGGCTGGTGTCAATGATGCTGATGCGGACTTTAAGAAATGACTATGCCAAGTATGCCAGAGAAGACGACGACCTAGAAACTCTGGTAAGGATTCGATGAAGTAGGTCATTTTACTAAACCCAGTCACCACTTACTGAATAATTATCTTTTCAGGAAAGAGATGTCAGTGAAGAATCTGGTTGGAAACTTGTTCATGGAGATGTTTTCCGACCACCTCGCAATTTGGTTTTGCTGTTAGCGGTTGTTGGAACAGGTGCCCAATTGAAATCGCCTGAGATCCGTCTTTTTGATTAATCATGCATGCGTATGTGTTTTTAATATTTACAGATTGCTATATATTTTTAGTTTGTGTGTTTGGAACCAGCAATTTTGAATTTTAATATTTACGGTGCTTACTTGTTTTATCGGTGCGTATATGTTTTTAGTTATCTCAGTTATCTTCACATGGTAAGGCTCACATTCCAATGGTGATGGAGGTTCAAGTTTTGGCTGATTGAATTGAGCTCGAAGGCAAAAAATACCATGTAAACCTTTGTTTTCTGCAAGAATAGTAAGTCTCTAGAACTGGTTATTTAAACTTTTCATATAGTACTGTTATATAAGGGAGTTTCGAGTTTCTTATTCAAACGGCTAGTAGTATAAAATGTTTTGGGATATACATGATTCCTAATGTAATGTTGTTTAGATAATGATGATGCTTTGTAATATCATGTTAGACAGAGAACATGTCATATTAGCTAATTGTTTATCTACTTATTGTTTAGCTTCAAGTTAAACAATATGTCTTAATGAAAGTGATAAGCTCATATTTATAAACCAAGATGTCTTCTGATATGTTATTATTAAGCTTTCTAATAGTAACAGTGATCATACTTGTTTCTTAAAGCTTGTTATTATTTAGCTTTCTAATAATAACAATTCATATTTATAAACCAATATATAAGTTTTCTTTTTTCCTCAACTTTGACCATAAATATTTTTATTTGTGTTATATAATATTGAACGAAAATTCTACCAACGAAAAATATATTCAAAACTCTATCCATTCATATATCTTGCATCAAGTATCATATAACATAAGAAGAAATCATTAAGGTCAAAGTTGAAGAAAAAAGACTTTGAAAAAGTCAAGTGGACACTTAATGTGGGACGGAGGGAGTATTATTTAGCTTTCTAATAATAACAATTCATATTTATAAACCAATATATAAGAAAGCTTGTTATTAGTATGAACATATTAGCAAGCTTTAAGAAACAAGTATGAACTTCTATTGTTTCTAATATGTTATTATTTAGCTTCAAGTTAAGTTCGTAAACAAAGATGTCTTAATGAAAGTGATAAGCGCATGTTTCTTTGCTTATTGCTGAGTTTTAAGTTCTTTCTTTGACTAAGCTTATATGATTATCATCATTTGACATGATCTAGTCATGAGACTTGAACTTTGCAGGACTCTTAAAAAGTAATTTTGTGCCATAATAAAAAAATAAGGTGTCACTTGTTCTTTGTATACCGCATGTTGTTTGTTGATATAACTAGTTTTTTTTATATATTTGTTTCAGGGGATGGCTCATAGGAATGACGATGTGTGACGAAGATTCAATGAATGCACTTATATTTTTTGATGGCGTGCACAAATGTTCTCGAAGCCTTGCATATATGTTCTCCAAACCGTGCATATATGTCTTTAGAAAATGAGCACATGTGTTCTAATAAATTCGACGAGAAAGCGTATTGTGCACATATGTTCATTGAAGAGTACTCATATGTTCTAACGAAATTGATGAAAAAGTGGACCGTGCACATATGCTCTAATGAATTTAAAGAGAAAGTGAAGCGTTCACATTTGTTTCAGACTAGTGCACACATGTTTTCAATTGACGTGGACAATGTATTTAACATGTTGCATTTGTATTCGAAATGAATTTCATTTGATATCAAATTTTGTTTATATATTTATGTTTTTGGTTTGTTATTAGTTTTGAGGTTACATATATATTTTTATGTTCTTTTGTTATAAATTTCGAATATTAAAGAACTAGAAACATGTGTGCAATTACCATTCAAGCAAAAAAAAAAGTGTACGCAAAAACATGTGAAATTTACAGTATTTAAGAAAAACACATATGCACTCGCTTTTTTTTATCTAAAAAAATATTAATATAAAAAAAATTAATTCCTAATTTAATGGGTTATAAAAATGTTTTTTAATTAAAAAATTAAAAAAAGAAAAAATTAAAATATGTTTTTGACTATTATGCCCTTTTGAATTAAAGAAAAACATTTAATAATACTAAATTTCTATTGGTCCAAAATGTTTCTGTAGGTTATGTATAAAAAAAGTAGTTCTGCAAAGAACGGTTTAAAATGAACAACAATAGGCACCAATAAAGTGTTGACAAGTGGAATTTCATATTTGATATTTAACAAAAAATATGAATTAAATAAAAGGGCATATTAGTAAATTGCTTGTCCTTATTTCACTCCGTATTCTTAAAAAAAAGTATGGGACCTTCGTTTTTTCAACTCTAAAAAAACAATAAAATCACCTTTTTCATTGATCTCATTAATTTATCATCAACCAGAAACCCATTCGTTCTCTCTTTCTTAAAAATTTTGCCAACAAAAAAAACAACTCAAGTTAACCACCACTATATATTTGAATCACAAAACCTTTTAATTTTTAAGTCCACCAAAGTCCCCCCACCCCCAAGGCAAGAAAAAGTATCAAATACTTATTTTCGTTTTTTGATTGGATTCGGCTAAAAAGAATCTTGGAGAGATTTTGTTTTTGTTTGAATAATTCACCTTTAATTTGTTTTTTTCGCCGTCAGGTTAACTTCCGTCGGATTTCAACAGTATTTTGGTTCTTAAACCCGTATGAAATCATAAACCTACCTTTGGTGCGCATCAGTTTCGTGTGTATTAGATCTGCGTTTTCAAGAGTCTTAAAGAACTTATTTCCAATCTTGAAATCTAGCAGGCATAGTGTGAAGCAAAGTCTCATCATCCCCGGTATATGAGGCATTTTCACCGTTCTTTTTAGGCTTTTCTGTAGTAGTGGTATCAGGTTATGGGATGGGTGTGTACTAAAGTCTCGGTTGAGTATCCGTTGTTTTGGAAACCACCGTCGTTCTCTACCGATCTTGTATGAGTTGGATATGTATGTGTAGCAGTGTGTACCATGTTTACAGGTTTTAAAATAAGTGGCACACCAATTTTTTCCTCAATTCCAGATCTGATATATCGATGGTCTTTTGTGTATCAACTAAACATTAGTTATTAGTTTGATATGCATCACTTGAGTTGGTCGTGTATAACCGCAGTTTCAGTTAATCATGTTCGTTCGTCGGAATATAGTTTGTGTCAGTTGAGTTGGCCGTGCATCGTGTTTTCTCCTTGGGTTTGACAATTTGTTCTTGATGAAGTGTCACAAGGGTGGCTTTTTGCTATTTACTAGTCGTCGATGGTGCAAGTTTCGGTTTTGGGTAAACTAAGATCGAAACCACAGTTTAGATAGAAATTTGAAATAAGATTGATGCCATAACTTTTGCGAAATATAGTTTCTATCAGTTGATGTGTATCATCGGTTTTATCCACGTGATCAGATTTACTATATGTATAAGTTTGGGTGGTCGTGGATCAATGGATTTCAGTTGATTAGATCGAGTACTTGACATTGCCCCATGTGTGTTAGTCTTGTATTAGTTTCTTCTTGTTTGCTTTTTCCATGCATAAATTCCTAAAATTATTTTTATTAAATTCCTAAAAATTATTTCAAAAATTAAAATGAAAAAAATAAATTCCTAAAATTTAGGAATTAAAAAAAATGTTTTTTATTAAAAAAAATTCCAAAAGAAATAAAAAAGTAATTTTACTATTATACCCTTTTAATTAAACAATAAATAATATATTATCCAAAAAAATCTTATTGGTTAATGCTAGTTCTCGCAGTTCTGTACATTCATTTGGTTCTGAAAATATATATATATATATATATATATATATATATATATATATATATATATATATATATATATATATATATATATAGTGTGAGTTTCTTTTCAGAACCAAATAAATGTACAGAACTGCGAGAACCACCATCAATCAATCAGATTTTTTTTAATATTTATCTTTTTAATTTAATTAAAAAGGGTATATAAGTAAAATTACATTTTTAATTTTTTTAATAAAAAAACGTTTTTTTTATAAATTTTAGGAATATTTTTAAACTATCTTTTTTCAGCATGTTTATTTTTAAAAAGGTAAGGTGCATATGTGTTTTTTTCAAATAATCTAATTTTATATATGTTTTTAGTGTTCAATTGCTTAAACTTATAATGTGTTTTGATCACAAATATTTACACAAATGCATTGAATGACAAATATACATATCTTACATGTACTGTATACAATTCAAAACAGAAACATTATACACAAAATCTAAAATCATGTGATATATCATTCAATTAAAAAACTCGAAAAGTAACTAATAAACGAAAGTTTAGACGTGTCTACTAATATTTAACAGAATCAAAATGGTGTTGCCGTATATCCATATGCCCTTGTATATGCACACTCAAGTTAATTTATGTGCACTTATACTAGTTTTAATACCCGTGCACGCACGGGGCTTTGACATGTAATTTTAATTAAATGTTAATTTTGTAATTTTTTTTGGTAAGTGCATGCTATAACAGGTATAATAAATGCATCATATCATATTTAACAAAGAATGCTAATATCCATGGTGGGCAATTACATAGTTTTTATGTCTTTTGATGACATGTTTTTTTTTTTTTTTGCTACGATTACACCTGTATTACACGTCTTCATCATCAGATATCATAATGAAATTTAATTTATTAGCATGGTGAATATGTTGAAATATTTAACTCAACTAAAATAGTAATTTACCTCGATTGTAGTTCTTGGTTTTTTAGTTGGCTCCACATTTTGTTGTTGTTCATAGTCTTCTATTTCAATCACATTGTGGAAAACCATATTATTGATGTTTTGGAGTCGCTTGTTTTCCTTAAATATTAATGATATTAGTCCCTTGTTTTTTATTACATTACATGTTCATGGTTTTTTTAAGATGAACGTACCTTTTTATTGTTTGTTCTTGTTTCAACATTGATAGTAGTTGTTAGTTGTAGTTGAACTTCTTTGCATGTTCCATTGGCTAACTTTGCTGCTAATCTGCAAATATATACAAAAAAGATGAGTATAGTGTCATTGTATTTATTTGTACGGTTTAATGTACTAACCTCTCTTTGAACAAATTTATATGGTTGTTGTTGGTATTAATGTATATCTTTGAAGCTTTGTTGATGTTTGATACTTGA
>BQNB010040614.1:27801-45475 GCA_026074375.1 Tanacetum coccineum
TGTATTTTATCACCATGCTACATAACTTAAGAACTTGGCACTTTTGGTCCCTCAAGTTACATTTTCCTGATTCAGCTTCACGAAGTTGACTTTCTATTGACTTTTTGGCTTCATTGACTTTTTGGCTTCGATTTGGCTTTGTTTTCACACACTTTTCCATTCCGTGCTTAGTTTTGTCGTCTTTGGCTTTATTTTTCATCCTTTTATGAATATCCGTTTCCTGCACAACACAAATGCAAAACAAACATATATTTGGCAATTTCTGTCTGTTTTTGGTCTTTTAAGTCCGTTTTTAATGGAAAAAGGTATGTGTAATTAAGCACATACCAGAACTCATCATTAGCAGGTTGAGACATTTTGTAGAAGAGTGTTTGTTTGTGGTTCTAGTGATTCTTCTTACTCAAAGTCCCTCTACAGGCTCTTATACCACTTGTAGGTCCTAGGTATAAGATCTGTCTAGCCTTTTTAAGACAATAGCTAACTTGAATAAATCCAAATCAACTATGTGAGAGACACTAACTATGAATATCAAGTGTTAATGCGGAATCTTAACACTAACTATGAATATCAAGTGCACTTAGGAAATCTTGTGGTCCTACAATATACGATTTATCAAACCTATGAATTCACCAACATTATTGTTGATATTTTAAAGCAATGTTTTTCAGGGGATCAGTAAGCACGAGGTGCAAGGGATACATTGGTGGTTTTGATTTGGATATCATGCATTAAAGATTTTGTCGCATTACATTTTGTATAACTGTTATGGGCTAGAAATATTTGTATTTTGAACAAGTGGACAAGTGAAGCTTCGGCTTATGTAACAAATACTTTGTTAATTCCAATGTATTAGTTTTAAACGACTTTTTGGTCGTTCTATATACATCTTGTGTTATTGATCTGAGAAGTAACACGGCCCAGACCCTTATTCCGCTGCGACCCAATTTGGGGGTGTTACAGATTGGTATCAAGAGCCAAGGTTATAGAGAACCAGTTTAAATGTTTTTGCTGGACTATAACCATTTTCAAACATCGAATTCATACAAAGGGGTTTACACATGACATACATATATGCATACATTTATGCATACACTACTTGTTGCATTAGTTGGTTGGACTAGATGCATTCATAATTGATATACATGTTATGATATAAATGTATATTACTATAAGAGTCTTATATTAAATACTAATTTAAACTATTTTGAATTTTCAGATTCAGTCATGTCAGATTCGGAAGAATCGGGGGTTACATACACGGAGGTTTCCAGCCTATTGGAGGGTTTATCAGACATAGGATCACCGAGGGCTGATAACCACGAGTACCTTGAGCTACCTGGGATGCCAGAGGACCCATACGTGGAGGCCGCTCTTCAGGCCCCACCCTCTCCAGATTACGTGCCTGGCCCTGAGGAGCCAGAGCAGGCACCACCTTCGCCAGATTATGCTCCAGGCCTAGAGCATACTGATGATGAGATTGTTGCTGAGGATTAGCCAGATGCTGAGGATGCCTCACCCACTGCTCAGTCACCTGACTATGTCCTAGAGTCTGATCCTGAGGCGGACCCGGAGGAGGATGACGATGAGGACCCCGAGGAGGATCCTGTTGACTCTTCTGCTGATGGAGGAGATAATGGAGACGATGAGGATGAGCCATCGAAGGAGGATGAGGATGATGATGTTGACATGGAGGTTGATAGGGATGAGGAGGAGGAGGAGCACCCAGCTCCTGCCGACTCTGTAGTTGTTGCTTTACCAGCTACTGATCAGGCCCCATCCGCGGAGGAGACAAAGCCGTTCGAGACTGATGAGTCTACGGCCACACCACCACCACACCCTGCATATCGTGTAACAGCTAGGATTTCTATTCCAGCTCCAGTACCTATACCAGCTTGGTCTGATGCAGAGGTTGCCAGACTTCACGCTATATCTACTCCACCTTCATCACCACTCTCCCCATAGTCATCACCACCTCCCTAGATACCCTCTCCATCACTACCACTATCACCACCCTCACCTGTGTTATCACCAGCACCACCTCCTAGCCCCATTCATTCATTGGGCTATCGAGCTGTGATGATCCGGATAAGAGCTGAGGCTGCATCTACTTCCATTCTCTACCATTACCACCACCCTTCATACTCTCCCCCACCAAACCAGATGCACCATCATTAAGGATACCACCACCCTTGCCCATATCAGTTCCTACTTCATTACCACCATTGCTACTACCCTCTGCTAGTCGTAGGGAGGACAGACCCGAGGTTACCTTACCACCTCAGAAGAGGTTAGGTATCGCTCTTAGTCCTGGATACGAGGTAGGCGAGAGCTCATCTACTGCTGCTGCTAGACCGGCTGGAGGTCTTAAAGCAGACTATGGCTTTATAGCTATTATGGATAGGGAGATTGATCCGCTCTGACTACACCTTAAAATATATATATAATATAATAAAATATCAAATATATAGTAAGAATAGTCTAAAAGCAGAGTCAATGATACCGAGAAGTAGTATAGAGCTTTCCCGGGTCGTAAATCCCCAACGAGGCTGGAATGGTAAATCGATACGATCAAAGATTTGAGTTTGAAGGAAGGAATGAGTTTGGGAAGTTGAAAAAGTCAAATTAAACAATAACGGACTAAAACGTTTAAGAAAAACCTAGAAATTAATGGAGACAGAGGCTAGATTGTCCCGAGAGGCTTGGAGGCGATCGATGGATGCGAGTGATCTTGCTATGGAGAGGTTATGTCACTACGTACTACCGTACTGGGTCAGATGTCAGAGATTAGAGAGTTGCATGCTGCTGATCGCATGAGACAGGCTATGACTTCAGAGATGCTGAAGGCATACCATATGAGATATGCAGAGATGAGAGAGTTAAGGATAGCTGATCGTACCCGACAGCAACAGCTTATACATACATTGTCAGTGATGCAGTCATTACAGGGACAAGTGACCACACTACAGGGACAGGTGACAGCACTACAGGGACAGGTTACTACACTACAGGGACAACAGGACTCTAATATATGTATGATATATAACATATATGATAAATAAGACTTGTGGTAGATTACAAAAGTGGGAAAGTATAAAAATAAGGTTAGTTATGGACTTAGCAAAGCCATTCAAACTTTCTGTCCAAAATTCGAAAATAAACATATCCATTATTTTGTAACCTATGATCATTTTGTATCTGAACCATTCATGTATGTTTTTCAATTTATATATGGAATGGTTGTATTAGGTCACGTCTATAATCAAATTTGTTTATGAATGAATGACGATTTTGGTTATTTAATTGTTGATTTACAATTCAGTTGTATATTTCACTGTGTGATGTGATTCTTCACTTTATTTATCATTGTATATTCATGTAATAGTTTATGATTTTATGAAATCTAACATGGTATTGTATTTTCTGGTGATTGAAGAAAATGGCACAAATCAAACCACTAAGGTCAAACACCGGTCAAACAACCCCAGCCCCATTGCAACCTACCACTCACATTAGTCTCTTATGCCAACTTCAGGCAATGATTGACCAAAGGTGTCATTGCCATGCTTTGGTAGCACGTGATGGAAACACTGGAATGGCGTGATGACAAGCCTTCTTAAGGAAGGGTGAGAAGGACTGAACGCGTTGTTCGAGAATGCACTTACCAAGACTTAATGAAGTGCAAACCTCTATATTTCAAAGGCACTGAGGGAGTTGTTAAATTAACTCAATGGTTCAAAAGGATGGAGACTGTTTTCCGTATAAGCAACTGCCCTATGGAAAATCAAGTTAAGTTTTTCCACTTGTTACTTTGTCTCGCAGTGTTGCTCTAACATGGTGAATTCCATGTTATTGACTGTCATAGATGCTACATATGCAATGACTTGGGCCGATCTGAGAAAGAAGATGACTAACAAGTACTGTTCGAGGAACAAGATGAAAAAGCTCGAGGCTAAATTGTGGAATTTGAAAGTGAAGGGTACTGATGTGATAGGGTACAACCAACGTTTCCAAGAACTAGCACTGCATTGTGTTGTTAGGATGTTTTCGGAGGAGTCTGACAAGATTGAAAGGTACGTCGGCGGATTACCCGACATGATCCATGAAAAACATTGTAGCATCAAATCCGAAAACCATGCAAGAGGCTGTTGAAATGGCCACTGAACTAAATGGATAAGAAAGTCACTCACCTTGTGATAAGACAGGATAATAAGAAACACAAAAGGAAGTCTGAAAAAACTCCCCGGAAACAATCAATAACCAACAACAACATAACAAGAGATCAGAAACCTACTGGCAGGGCCTATACTGCAGGGACTGGTGAAAAAAATCCATACGGGGGATCTAAACCCTATAGTTGTGATAGTGCAACTATCACATGACGGTCCGTAGTGCTCTTAAAATGCCACAAAATTCAACAAAGTTGGCATTTTGCTCGGGTGATTGTAGGAGTGCGGGATAATGCCAACAATATTAACATCATAAGGGCAATGGGTCAGGCCAGGAAACTACTTGTTCAAGTGTGGAGTTCAAAGGACACTTCAAGAGGGAATGCCAAAAGCTGAAGAACACCAAAAAACCGTGGAAAATCAAAGTTAGTATTGACAGGGATCAAGCCAAAGTGTATGTGGTGGAGATGTTGGGGTGTAAAGGCCGGTATGGGAGGTCTGGGGTCGGTTTCCTAACCAACCACTTGGTTGGGGGGATGTGTTGTGGGGCCTATTCGGTGGGGGGGTCGGTGGGTGGTTGTGTAGGATTGGTTGCAACGTGGCAATTTCACCCGACTCCCTAGGGGTAGTGGCCTATTAGGGTGGGATGTCGGGTAGGAACTGGTCTGGTTGGGAAGGGTTGGCGGGGTCTGGTTGGTCGGGGTGGATAGTGATGGGAGGTGTGTATTATACACGCTCATGCCGTTTGGGATTGGGGGGATTTGGTGCTCACCTCAACCAAACTACCTGGGCATGGGGGGGGGGGGATGGGACAGGCGGTGAGATGGAGGGGACTCAAAACCCACATCACTTGGGGGGATACCGCCCACTCCCCACTGGGGGTCAGCGTATCGGTGGTGGCTTCGCCCCACTCCACTTTGGGGGTTTGGACATGCAAGGAAAAACCCAGATTCCAATATTGTGACGGCGTACGTTCCTTTCAACCAACGCTATGCTTCTATATTATTTTGATATGGTCGCTCGATATGAGTTTGTGTCTACTGCATTAAGTTTTCCCAAATGGATATCACGCCATCTACCCTAGATCACTATTATGATGTTAAACTAGCTGACAGGAGAATAATTAGGTTAAACTCTATCTTAGGGGGTTGCACATTTAAATCTCCTGAACCACCCATTCACATAAATTTATGCCCTGTTTAGAACATTGGAGTTTCGATGCGATGATTGGTATGGATTGGTTGGCAATAGTACCAAAGAAATCATTGTGTGTGAAGAGATGATAGTTCGTATCCCTGGGGAAATGAAACCATTAATTGTTCACGGTTGATGGAGAAGCAACCGGGGAATACGAGGTCATCTGCACATTATCTCTTACTCACAAAAACACTAAGGAATACATGCTAAAAGGATGTCAGATCTGTTTGAGCCACATGTTCTACAATTGAGGTTGAAGACTTGTCTGGAGAAGCTCTCGGACTTGAGGATGTACCAATAGTTCGAAATTTTCTTGAAGTCTTTCCTGAGGACTTGCCGGGTCTTCCTCTGACTCGACAAGTGGAATTTCAAATCGATTTGATACCTGCTGCTGCACAAGTAGCTCGGGCGCCTTATCGATTGGCACCTTCCGAAATGAAAGAGTTGTCGGAGCAACTAAAAGAACTATCTGACAAAGGCTTTGACACAAGAGCTTCCTCACCCCTTGGGAGCTCCGTCTTGTTGTCAAGAGGAAAGACGGATCATTCCGGATGTGCATTGATTATCGGGAATTGAATAAACTAACGGTGAAGAACCGTTATCCGCTCCCAAGAATTGATGATTTATTTGATCAGCTTCAAGGTTCGAGTGTCTACTCGAAGATCGACCTAAGGTCGGGTTATCACCAACTGAGGGTTCGAGAAGAAGACATTCCAAAAACCGCTTTCAGAACCCTTTATGACCATTATGAATTTCAAGTTATGCCGTTTGGTTTGACCAAACGAATCCTTGCCGTATTTCTATGGAACTCCCCTTATGAATTCGGGTGTGCAAACATATTTGGATTTAAATGCGTGATTGTGTGTTATTGACGATTTTATAATAATTCAAAGAACAACAAGAAACACAATGGCACCTTAACGCTTAATCTTAAAATTGCTTAAGAAAGAGGAGTTGTATGCCAAATTTTCCAAGTGTGAATTTTAGATTCCTAAAGTACAGTTCCTTGGTCACGTGATTGATACTAAGGGCATTCACGTGGATCCTGCCAAGATCGAATCCATTAAGGATTGGGCATCTCCTAAGTCACCAACGGAGATTCATCAATTTTTAGGTCTTGTTGGGTATTATCGAAGATTCATTGGAAGGTTTCAAATGATCGCCAACAATGACCAAGCTCCTCAGAAAGGATGGTCTAGTTTGAGTGAGGTGATAAACAAGAAGCAGTTTTTAACTGTTGAAGCAGAAGTTGTGCAGTGCACCAATCTGGCCTTACCTGAAGGAAGCGAAGATTTTATCGCATACTGTGATGCTTCAAAGAAGGGTCTGGGCGCTGTGTTAATGCAAAGAGGAATATGTGTTCTTATGCATCACCCGAACGGAAGATTCATAGGAGAATTATACGACTTCATGTTTTGGAACTTGGTGAGCAGTAGTGTTCGCTCCTCAAGTTATTTAGAGGCACTACCTGTATGGAACCAAGTGCACGATGTTTACTGATCATAAGAGTCTACAACACATTCTTAATCAGAAAGAGTTGAACATGAGGCAACGACGTTGGTTGGAGTTGCTTAGTGATTACAATTTTGAGATTCGATATCACCCAAGAAGGAATGTTATTGTGTTGCTTTAAGAAGGAAGAGAGAGAGATCAACATTAAAGAGTTCAAGCCTTAGTCATGACCATTGGCTTAGATCTTCCTAAACAAATTTTGAATGCTCAGACTGAAGCTCGGAAGTCGGAGAACCTTAAGAACGAAGATGTTAGAGGAATGTTGGTTGAAAACGCTAAAAATCCAGAGGCAATTAGGATAGAAAAGTTAGAACCCCGTACGGATGGAACTTTATGCCTCAATGGCAGGAGTTGGCTACCCTATTATAGCAATTTGCTGACTGTGATCATGCACAAGTCTCACAAATCAAAATACTCTTTACATTCAGGTTCCGACAAGATGTACCAAGATATGAAGACGCTATATTGGTGGCCCAATATGAAATCCGACATCGCCACCTATGTTAGCAAGTGTTTGACCTGTGCTAAAAGCTCAAGGCGGTAACATCAATGGCCATCAGGATTGTTGGTTATACCCAAGATACCTGAATGGACAGTGGGAAAACAATCACTATGGATTTTTGTCACAAAGTCCCAAGACCGTCGCAAGGCTACAACACCATTTGGGTTGACTTGTTTCCGACTCACTAAGTCCTGCAATTTTTTTCACACCAATGAGACGAGACTGATATAGGATAACTTGACAAGAATATACCTAAAGTAGGTTGTCACGAGGCATGGAATACCCGTTTCAATCATTTATGATCGCGACTCGAGGTTCGCATCCAACTTCTGGAGGTCACTTCAGAATGCTTTAGGTACTAATTTAGATATAAGTACTGCGTACCATCCACAAATAGGGACGGGCAAAGCGAGGAGGAACATTCAAAACTCTAAAAGGATTGCGGTGTGCTTTTGCGATCGACTTCGTGAATGGGTTGGGGTTAACCATTTGCAGTTGTCGTGTTTATATAACTAATAATTAAAAAAAATAAAAAAAACAATTATCACGCTAGCATAAAGGTCGCACCATTCGAAGCACTTTATGGTCGAAAGTATCGTTCACTTATTTGTTGGACCGAAGTTGAAGAAACTCAAATCCTCGGTCCTGAACTAATTCAAGAGACAACTGAGAAAATCATCCAAATCAAGCAAAGGATGCAAGCCGCTCATGATCGACAGAAGAGTTACGCCGATCTAAAGCGTAAACCGATGGAATTTCAAGTTGGGGATAAAGTTATGCTTAAAGTTTCGCCTTGGAAAGGGGTCGTACATTTTGGCAAACGGGGGAAGTTAAACCCCAGGTATGTTGGACCTTTCAAGGTGTTAGGAAAGGTTAGAGAGGTTGCTTACAAACTCGAGCTTCCAGAAGAACTAAGCAGGGTTCATAACACATTTCATGTATCCAACTTGAAAAAGTGCTATGCCGAAGAACCGTTAGCCGTTCCGTTGGATGGACTTCATTTTGATGACAAGCTTCAGTTTGTGGAAGAACCCGTTGAGATCATGGACCGTGAAGTTAAACGGTTGAAGCGAAGCCGCATTCCATTAATCAAGGTTCGATGGAACTCCAAGCGAGGTCCTGAGTTTACATGGGAATGCGAGGATCAATTTCGTAAGAAATACCCTCATCTGTTTGCAAAGACCGCACCGTCGTCAAGTGCCGCGTCATAAGCCTTGAGGACAAGGCTCACTTAACGGGGGGAGACTATAACACCCTGTGTTTTAGGGTCATTGACGTCGTCAATAAATTCACAATGTATCTTTTGTATTGTACGCGTTTGCTTTTAAATCGTAAACGTTAAGTTAAATCGCGTAAGCTAAAAATTCGCGTTCAATGTAAACGAACATCAAACGATTAAATATTTACATCAAGCAAGTGTTAAGTAATTATTTTAAGGATAATTATTAACTTTTATCATTGTATTTTTATTGGTTGCGTAAATTGATTACGTTTTCGCGAATATTTTAATTGAATTTAGCATTACCCGGAAAGGAACACAAAACTTTTCTACGCTTCAACAAATACCCACATTTATACCCAATACATAAAAATTACAAAAATACATCACCTATATCTCTCTATGGCCGGATATGGACCAAAGGATACAAGAAAATCTCATAAAAGAGAACAACATTCCATGTTTTCATGAGATAAATCTCAACTATTAGGAGGGGACATATATACAATTTCTTCAAAACTTTGAACAAAGACTCTGACCTATGTCCATTCCTTAAGACTCTTTGTGACTTCCTTGACTAGTCGATAATTGGCTATTACTTATACATTGCATGAGTTAAAGAAATCATAGCATACTTAAACACTTAGAAAAATAATCAAAAACACTCCTTTGTCCTCCCTCACTACCCACGTATCAAATAACCATCAATATTAACCAACCCTACATAAACTTTTATACCACTTATACTGTGCTACACACAACATATCTATCCCCCATCATAGACATATCAAACTTGCTGTGCATTAGTTTTTCAAATCGTTTTGAAAGTTTTGGGTTCGTAGAATGGTATGTGCTTAATTACACATACCATTTTCAATTAAAAAAGGACTTAAATGACTAAAAACGTACCAAAAATACATTGTATTTGTATGTTTTGCTTTTGAATTGTGCAGGAACGGATATTCAAAAAGAAAGCCAAAAACAAACCAAACCAAGCAAGGGATGGAAAAGACCAAGTCAAGTCAAAGTCTAAAGTCAACCACATGAAGAAAATACAACTTGAGGGACTAAAATTGCCAAACCCCAAGTTGTATTGCAAGAATTAAAAGGCAAGGGTCGAAATTGCAAAAGGGGCAAAGTTTACAACAAAGTTATAAGAAATGAGGGGCCAAAGCTGTCAACCTACCCAAACTCCATTCTTCCCGCCCAAACAAAACCCAGGTACAGCTAAGGGATGTCTTCCCATACCTTCTCCCTGCAAAACACTCAACACCCTAGATAAATCATTTCAACCACTCCACTTTTTCCCCATGCTTATAATTGCCATGTTGGCAATCCCTCACCATTTCCAAGTAATTTCGATGGCTGTGATTGACTCAAAAGAAGCACAAAAGAAATTGAAGGCTGGGATTTGTTTTAGAATCACCTCACACAACAAGCACACTTGGTTTTTGCTCTCACAAAAGAAGCACAGTTGGAAGACCCAAAGAAGAAGACTTCGGCTATAAATAGAGTCTTTTGTAAACTTTATAGAGAGTTAGTTTTTTTTCTTAGAATATCTTAGCTTAATTTTCAATATCACTTAGCTTATTTCAGTTCTTAAAGTCATTTACAGCTTTTACTTTCAGCTTTGTAACACTTTCAAGTTTTAATGCAAATTTGAGGTTTTAAGTCAATTTACAATTCCAAGTGTTAAGTTTCTTAATTGTGTTGTTTTGTGTTCAAAAAGCTCTCAATACAGCTTGTTTATAAGCTGCTTTAATTAAGTAAATTTAAAAAGTTAAGTAGTTAAGAGAAAATCACAAAAATCACTCTCAATATACCACAGCTTATGGATGATAAGCCAGTTCTGGATGGGCTTATGGACTCTCACTAGCTTGTTTTATACAAGCTAGAGCTTGTAGATTCTTTGTTTGACCCTGTTTTGAGCAAGGGTGTTGTAAGTTTCTCTTTTTCTTATTTTTCCTATTTACTGCAGAACTGCTCATTAGTGCTTAATTGTTACTTACATTTGCTTATTTATGCTTTATCATGATGTTTAGTGCTTATCTTGCTTAGTTGTCAGTCTAGAAACAGTTTGTGTAACCTTCTTAGTTAGTACTGTTAGTTCATTTGATAAAACTGCTAGTTATGAGTTAATACTGTTAGACTAATTCAGCTTATTTAAGTGCTTATTCTTGATTGAAGTCTGCTTATAAATGCCTTATTTTGTTATTTGATAATCTGTTTTAATAAATTAGGATCAAATCAGCTTAAAATAAAAAGAAAAATGATTTTTGAAAACTTTAAGGGGTATTTTCAACTAGCAGTACTAACCCATAGTTAGTACTGCTAGTTCACTTTGGGAACTTTTAAAGCTAGCAGTACTAACTTAAAGCTAGCGGTACTAACTCCAAGTTAGTACTGTTAGTTAAAACTGTTAGTACTGGTGGTTCATTTTAGCTTATCAGCTTATTATCTCTGCTTATTTAAGATTTCCTTAGCTTTTTAGAGTAGATTAAACCATTTCCCTTTACTGTTTTTAGGAGTAAGCTTATTTAAGCTTATTTTCCTTTTCAAAGTATTTTCAATAGTGTATCAGTTTGTAGCCTTTTAGCTTATTTGCCATTCTAGTTTATTCTAGTTGCTTATTCTTATTCCTGAAGTGCTTATTAGGGTTAGGTAAATATCTGTTTTAGCTTATTTTGTTTTGTCTTAAGTTTATTTGAGCTTATTTGTGTCTTAGTTTAAAAGTTTTAAGTGTTTGTACTATTTCCAGCCTTTATGCTTGTTCTAGCTTATTTTCCTTGCTTCTCTTCTCGTGTATTTGCTTATTAGTGTTCGTGCCCAATCATTCCTTGTCATTTTCAAACATCGATTATCAATTCGTCTTTCGATTTTCAATTCAAGCCTCGTTGGGACATAACGACCCGGAGACACACTATACTGCTTCCGGATTTATTGATTTCGCGGATTTTGTCCCTTGTTATATATTTATATATATTTTTATATTTATTGGTATATATTAAAGGGTGAGATCGCGTGAGTTAGTAAGCTCTCCCATGGAACTCATCTAGAATCTTTTGTGCATAACTTCTTCAAATTCAGTACACATAGACTTCTTAGTAGAGCCAAATATGATGTCATCAACATAGACTTAGACCAACATAATGTCACTCTTATTCTTCTTGATAAACAAGGTTTTATCTATGGTACCTCTTCTAAAACCATTCTCTAACAGGAAAGAAGAGAGTGTCTCATACCAAGCTCTAGGAGCTTGATGTAAACCATAAAGAGCTTTAACTACCTTATAAACTTTGTTTGGATGAGCAGTATCAACTAAGCCTGGAGGTTGATGAACATATACCTCTTCTTTAATTGTGCCATAGAGAAAAGCACTTTTAACATCCATCTGATAGACAAGAAATCCTATATATGATGCAAATGCTAAGAACAGCCTGATTGCCTCTATTCTAGCAACAGGTACAAAAACCTCATCATTGTCTGTTTCTTCTTCTTGTCTATGACCTTGAGCTACAAGCCTGACTTTATTCTTCACAACAATGCTTCTCTCATCTCTCTTGTTTCTGAAAACCCACTTATTGCCAATCGCCTTCTTTCCAAAAGGCAAATCCACAAGTATCCAAACCCGCTATAACTTAAACTGGAGCAATTCCTCTTGCATTGCTTCAACCCAGCTTTCATCCTTTAAGGCTTGTGATATAGTCTTGGGTTCTTCTTGAGAGAGAAAACATGCAAACAAACAGTTCCGATGATCCTTGTGGTTTGTTATGTACTGTTTGTGAATGTAACTTACTAAGGCTTGTTGTGCTGAAGAAGCCTTTTGAATCTTCCCTCTTGTTTGAACTGCTGATGTATGAACTCCTAGAATTTGTCCTTTTCGATGATCCTTATGAATTCTGAGTGTGAGAATATGACTGACAGCAATGGTGTTATCCATGTTGTGGAAATCAGCCACTGCACCCACATCTTCATCCTCATCATAAGCTCCATTGAATATTCCATCATTTGGGAGAGTATCAGAAGCATCTTCCAAGTCAGGCATATTTGGATCAATGGGTAAATCAGCATTAGGGAGAATAGATGCATCAATAGGTATTTTTCCTCCAAGATAGACAAATGATGATTCATCAGCATTTGCACCTGTGGAAGTACTAGTAGTACTAACATTGGGTATGTTAGACCTATCAGTACTAACAAATGATCTATCAGTACTAACAAATGGCTTATCAGTACTAAGTTGGTTAGTACGGGTACCTTAAGCTGCCTTCTTTTGAGATGCAATTCTCCTCTTTTCTTCTTCAATGGCTTGTCTTGATTTATCATTCATAGCATTAGCAACCAATTCTTGAGTAACCATCATCTCAAGTTCATCTTGCCAGACTCGTTTATCTTCTGGCATCTGATGTTGTCCTTTCTTATCAAAAACATCTTTTGAATCTTGTATATCCTTGTCTGGAGAAGCATTTTCAGAAGTTCATGCTTGTGCATCCTGAACAACATCCTTTACTGGAAACCTTGTCCTATGAGGTTGTAGTGGAAGCAGTATGTATTCCTGAGTAGGTCCTTTATCTTTTCCTGATGAACCTGTAACATAAGAATCTTGTGTACCTACATCCACAAGAACCTGATTTTCTACACTAACATGAATATAATTCATTGAATTGGTGAGAAAATCAAGATCAAACATCCAATTTAGACCAGTTCCTGCCACATTTGGTTGATCTTCAAGAAAATTAATGTGCAGTTCTCTTCTACCCTTTTGGTTCTTTTGTTGTATACTCTAAAGGGTTTACTAGAGGTAGAGTATCCAAGCAAACAACCTTCATCAGATTTCCCATCAAATTTGCCTAAGGAATCTAAGGTGTTCAAAATAGTCAAGGGGCACCCAAAAGGTCTCATAAAACTAATACTAGGTGATTTACCTATTAATAGTTCATAAGGTGTCTTATTTTGAGGTTTGGGTACTAATACCCTATTCAGTACATAGAAAGCAGTATTAACTACCTCTGCCCAAAATGGGATAGGTAAAAGTGAGTCTGCTAACATAGTTCTAGCTTCCTCAATTAGGGTCCTGTTTTTCCTTTCTGCAACACCATTCTGCTGTGGAGTTCTAGCTACACTAAACTCCCTTTTGATTCCTTTCTTAGCACAGAATTCATTCATAACATAGTTCTTAAACTCTGTCCCATTATCACATCTAATGATTTTAACATTATGATTCAATTGTTTTTCTAAGCCTATGATAAGATTACAAAGGATTTCAGATGTTTCATCCTTGGTAGCTAAGAAAAATACCCAACTAAATCTGCTGAAATCATCAGTCACAACCAAGCAGTACCTTTTCTTGTTGATGCTTTCTATAGAGACAGGTCCAAATAAGTCCATATGAAGTAATTCTAGGGGCTTTCTGATGATTCTATCTAACTTGGCCTTACAGGAGGCCTTATGTTGCTTACCCTTCTTGCAGGCAACACAAGTGTGGTCATTCACAAAAACTTTTGAAGGTAAACCTCTAACTAGGTGACCTTTAACAAGTTTATTTATATTTTTGAAATTTACATGACCTAATCTCCTGTGCCATAATTTAGACTCATCTGCTGTTGCATTTGCATATAAACAAGTTATACCTCCAGAAGGAACAATGTTCTTTAAATCCAAGCTGTACACACCATCTTTTCTAGGAGCTCTAAGAACAACTTGACTTTCATCAAGAAGCTTAAAGCTAGGAGACAAGATAAGGCATTCAGACTCAGTAAAAAGGACACTATTTTTCTTGTCACACATTTGTGAGACAGAGAAAAGATTAAACTTAAGTTCATCTACAAAGTAAACATCATCAAAGTCTAAATTAGCAGTTTTGATTTTACCTTTACCCGTTATTTTACCTCCTTTGGGATCACTTCCAAAAGCCACAAAGCCTCCAATCATATGGCTAGAGCAACCACTATCCACCACTACATGATCATGTAACAAGATCTCTGGATTTCCCTGCACAAAAGGTAAGAGAATTAGTATCTCTTAGGGATCCAAGTCAATACTGACTTGGAAATCCTTTTTGGGTCTACATACTTAAACTTCTTGAGCATGTAAGAGCCATTATATTTGTACACATGATCCTGGTAATTCATCTTTGGCCTCCATACCCATTTATCCTTCTTAAGGACATTTTCTACCTTACCCTTACTAACTACTGCCCTTGTCCCAACATTAGTTATGTTTTTAATCCTAAAAGTTTTCACTTCAGGTTTTAAGTCTTTGGGTCTATAAACTGGTTAGGTGAAGTAAGACCTCTTGATTGGTGTGTTTGAGGCTTTTGGTCTTACAATATCCAATCTTGGGTGTTTTGGTCTAATAACACTATTAGATTGTGCAATTTTTGAGGCCAATGGCCTAGCAGTACTAACAGGCCTAACAGTCCTAACAGTACTAATAGACCTAGCAGTACTAACATTTGATCTATCAGTATTAACTAAGCCTGCTCTGGTTAGTACTGCTGATGGGTTAAAGGTCCTTTTTGCATGCGGTTATTTCAAATTTTTTTGAAAAGTTTTGGTGATTTACCCTTTTGCCATAATCCCATACTGGTTTGACTACCCTCTTCCCAGTATTGACCACATTCTTAACCTTAGGTTCAGGACTCTTTTGGTCATAGAAATCACAGTCTTTTATCAAATAGCCAGTGCTTTTACAAACAAAACAAGCTTTTATTTTATGTACTTTCTTAAAACCAATCCCTTATTTTTGTGAAGTTTGACCACTTTTATCAGCTTGATTCCTAACAGCTTGAGTCACATTAGGCTTAACAGAACTAACAGTTTTGTCAGCACACACATCATCCTCATCATCTAAGGTCCAATCCTCAATGATGACTTCATCCCTATTAAACTTTGACTTAGACACAACTGTTTCATTGACAGACTTAGGTTTTACTATAGTTGCTTCATTTGTGGTACCTACAGTCTTGTTAGTTTTAGTTGCCTTAGACTCTATGATTTTATTTCTAAAAGCATACTCATCTAGTCCTGCAAATGATATATCAGCTCTTGAGGTCTGCCAATGAAATTTCAGCTCTTGGGATTAGTGTGAGTTCCCTTAATTAGAGGGTGAAACAGCACGAAAATCATGTTGCTTATAGAACCGATTTAATTTTCTAGTGTTGCTCATCTACTTCATCACAGATCCTTACCCTGTCAGCAAAAATAGTCAACTGTTCTCAATATCATTGTTCAGATTTATTACTAAATCATCCATTTGTGTGCTCAAACCCTAATCTATTATTATCATTGATACTCAGCAGACTATTGAGTATCTAAGGAGATTCATATGGATTACCATTCCCATGTTTTCAACCTTGATTTTTCAATTCAATCTTTTCCTTAACAACCTTGTAGTTAGGTAGTTAATTATCAAGAAAAATCATAAAAAGAGAAAAATCTTTGAAAATGGGAAATCGGGTGTTTTATAACTTGTGATCTCTTAACTCTCTCAACAAAAATCTTTGCTACTTTTCAAAGGTTTAGTTTGGGGAAGTTTCGAGGTATTTGGTTATAAGGCATGTGATATTGCGTGAGGACACACAATGGTTTAGTTTGGGGAATTTTGATAAGTGTAGAATACACATATCCGTTTGTACCTAAAATAACCCAATTAAACCCAAAACAGACCAAAAATGGCAAAAATATGCTTGTATTTGTGTTTTGTGTGTGCAGGTACGGATATATCAAAAATCACAAGAAAACAGTCAAAAACGGGCAAGCACGGGCACGAGAATCAGAAGAGTACAAAAAGAAGCCAAAGAATCAAAGCCGAAGCCAGGAAAAGTCAAGCCCTCAGTCAAAGTGGTCAAAACATGGTCAACAAAAGTCAACAAGACCCAAAACATTCCATTTTCACCCTCCAAGTTTCACCAAAGTCCAAAAATAACCCTCACCCCTTAATGGGCCTGAAAAACCCTAAAATTCCTCACCCGGATCCATTTGGCCCAAAAGCCCATTCATAAGCCCAAGTTACTAGCCCATTCTCTTTTTAAATAAACCACAAGGGCCAGTTTTGCAATTTCCCAAACTGTTTTATAACTAGAAATGAGAAAACAAAAGAAAGGGACTAAAAATGACATAAGGCCAAAGTTTAAACCATTTTTACCCCGTTTTCAGTTATAAAAAACGCGCGAATCCTAATTACTGTTCATCTTCTTCTTCGCGATTTACCATGGATAAAACGAGAGGGCTTTCTCAAATTAAGGGCTAAGAACGTCTATTCAAGTAAGCTCAAGTACAATGGCAGGGTTATTAAGGTCAAATCAAGAGATTCATTAGCTCACTCTCAATCAAAAGGACACGTCACACAGGAAGAAGCACAAAGAGGTGTGGGTTTTGCACTAGATCCTCTCACATAAGTAGCACAAGCTGTCACAATCATATGGTGACAGCTTGGCAATCCTCAAGTAAACACAATGATCCAACGGCCAATATTCATGATCCAATGATTTAGTGATTGAAGGGCTATGATTAAAGGATTGGAGAGCAAGGAAAGAAGACCTAGAATGTTCCTTCACCAGCTAGTTAGATTTTAGTTAATTTCAATTTTTAGCTTAATTGTTTTTAGTTTAAATTTCTTTTGTAATTTCTTTCAATCATGTAATCAGTTTTAAAGTTTAATAAAAGTTTAGTTATCTCCTTAATAACCTGCATTTAGTTTTTTTTTGTCAAATCATTCTCATCTCAATAAGCATTCTGCCTCAATAAGCTAATAAGCTCTTATAGCTCATTCAAGTCTCTAAGCTTGAATTTGAGCTTTTAAACTGTCTAATCCTACTCTAAACCAATTAATCAGCTTAAAATATATATATATTACCTTTGCATATGGATTATGGAAAGCAATTGGAAGTTGGTTGCAATGGAAGACCAAATGGACTTTACCCTAGCTTATTAATAAGCTAGGGAGCTTGTAGCTGCCCTATTTGGGAACCTTTTGTTGAGCTAAAGGTTTTTTGTATGTTTCTCTTTGAAAACCTTAAATTCTAGCTTTAAATAATTGTCTTATTGCTTACTTAGTTTAGATCTGCTTATTACTTAT